>PVJC01006294.1:0-55346 GCA_004026665.1 Murina feae | reverse complement strand
TCAGCAGAGACGTAGATTTTGATTCCTGTACACGTGTCACCAATTTTATCGCCAGAAATGACATCGCAGTAGGTGCCAGCACGAAGACCCGTTTGCACATAGGCAGACAATGGCCTGTAACAGAAATGTGAAGATCTCACTTGAGTTTAACACGATGAAAAGCAAGGACGCAGATGCCCTCTGAAATGAGTGGCTGCCCTTCATGCCACGAATGCCACACAGTCAAGTCTCGGGGAGAAGAGACTCCAACACAGAGACCTCTTCATGGGATGAGTTTTCTCAGGGACAGAATAATCCTCTAGGAGACGGAGCAACTTCCTGGTCAACAGGGAATACCACCCAGCATGACGGGTGAGGACTGTCGGTGAGGATTTGAGTTGTACAGGCCCACTCAGCTCATAGTACTTCCTGAGGTGCCCGGCCGGTGTGGCTCAGTGGTTGAGCATGGACCTATGAACCAGGAGGTCAAGGTTCGATTCCTGGTCAGGGCACGTGCCACGTTTTGGGCTCCATCTCCAGTTAGGGGTGTGTGAGGAAGCAGGTCAATAATTCTCTCTCACCATTGATGTTTCTCTCTCTCTCCCTCTCCCTTCCTCTCTGAAATCAACAAAAATATACGTTTTGAAAAAGTACTTCCTGTGGTACACAAATATTTAAAATATTGTCCTCATCTGAACTTAAAGAAATACAAATTACTTTCGAAAATTTTAATTGGATTATGTTTTCCAAAAACATCTTTTTTTTTTTTTTTTTTCAAGAGGCCGAATGAATTTGGGCTGGAGATAAAAATAATCTAACTTTTTTTTTGAAGAAGAAGAAGTGTATGGTTTTAAATAGAAAGCTGCCACATACATTTACTTTGCTTCTCCTACCCACAAAAGACAGAAACTAAAGGACTAGGCACAAAAAGAGATATACTGGATTCTCGGTTTTGTCCGTGGAATATAATTAGGCTGAACGAGCTGAGCATAAGTAGAAGTTGCCCTTGGACAGACATTTCAGCAGCTTGCAGAAAGGTCTAAGCTATGCTCTTGAAACTTCAGCTCTCCTCAGGTGAACCGCTGACCCTGAGCTACAGATAGTTACACGTGTGCTTTGAAGAACGATGGGCACACAGAGCCGGAAGTGAAGAAAAGGGCCAGAGAACTAGATATGTGACTCGTTGAGAAAAAGAGCTGGAAAAAGGTATTTCAGTGCCAGGCGGTCATCTCCCATCATTTACATAAAAGAGGGTCAAGACGACATGTTCATCTAGTGATTTCACAACCAGCACACTAACATGGGGGAAATGGTGCGTAGAATGTGCCTCGTCCCTGCGCAGGACACACAAGGTGCACAAACACTGCTCTTCTGAGAACAGAGAGTCCTTGTCAGGAGGAGATCAAAGAGATCAAAAGAGTAGGAACCATTATTTTTTTTCCCCCTAGCTCATTTAATCCAGTGACTAAAGAATTTTTCTGATACTAAAGAAAAAGTAAATGAACAACAAGAGAAAAGAATAAACTCGGAGCATGTTAGTGTAAAATATAATAATTTCTGATTGATATCTACTCACCAGTCATCGTTGTTAAAGATAATGAATCCTTTGTTTCCTCTCCCAAAAGCGACTTGGTTGCTACCATTATCCCACCAGTTGGTAAAAAGTTCACCGTCAACCACGTTCCGGAACATGACCATGTTCCTGAAAGCAAAACACGGGATGATTTCTGTGCATACTTCAACAGTTCCACATAAAACGTTAAGTTTATTAGTAGAGGATCTCTCTGCATAAGGGGCCCCACCTGATTTGACGCCAGCGATGTTCACAGACCCAGTCATTGCCGCAGGTGGTGTCTGGGTTAATGGTGACTTCTTTAATTACTCCATTATCATTCGGTGGCCCAACCCAATCATTAATGTCCTTCATTAGCAAAAAGAATAAAAAAGATGCTCAGATTTTAAGTATCAGTGTTGCCTCTTCCTTCTCTAGTATGCCGAACGCAGTCTCTCCTGTTTGTCTCTAGAGGGTCTTCATGTAGAATCCAACTCCTTCAGTAGCCATCAGCCCTTCGCCAAGTTCTCATCACCTTCCCTCCAAATTCTCATTCTCTGGTGCCACGTTTCAAAGGTAAAAATTTTGAAAGCCAGGCCAGTGTGGCTTAATGATTGAGCATTCAACCTATGACCCAGGAGGTCAGGGTTCAATTGCAATCAGGCCACATGCCCGGGTTGCAAGCTCGATCCCCAGTAGGGGGCGTGCAGGAGGCAGCTGATCAGGGATTCTCTTTCCCCCGTGATGTTTCTGTCTCTCCCTCTCCCTTACTCTCTGAAATAAATAAATACATTTTTAAAAAATTTTACTCAGATGAGTGACTTTACCAGATTTTTTCTCATCTGCATCTTTCCCAGTATACTCTGCACACTTCTGTTCTTTAATACATATATGATCCTTCTTCTTATAAAATACTTTGCCTATTTAACCTCAATTCAACTATATATTTTTTTGCCTCCCATCCACTTTTTTTTAACATTTAACCAGTATTTATGTTACTTACACTATGAACAGGTGCTGTTTTAAGTTCTTTACACCAGTTCATTTGTAATCCACGTACCAGCCAGGTGTAGCAGGTACTCATAAGAGATAACAATCACACTCACTCTGTTCTTTTGCGCAAGTGTTTGAGGTATGTTTCTCATGTTTCAGAGCTAGTTTGCATACCATTTAACAACAGAGACCATGAAACTTTAGTGTTTTAATATCCACTCCATTGCTAAAAGAGACCTGGGTCCGTTTACAGGCAAAGAGTTGCTAAACAAATAATACATACAACAGCATCAGTTAAACTTAGAACAAGGCTGCCCTCTTTTTCTTGAGCAAAAGATATGCTGCATGACACCAACACTTACTTTTCCATTCACAAAATACCTTGGCCAGCGGAAGCTTGACATGACGCGTGTGAACCCATACGGGTGGGCGAGCATAAATGCCACTCCCATTTTATAGAGTCTGGAAGTTACAGAATGATACCATCGTAAAAGAAAGTAATGTTCTCAGTGTTGTTAACAGGTAGGGGGAGATCGAATGGAGAACGCTGTTCCCACCTGGAGTCCCAGAAGGTGAGGATGGATGAGCCTCCGGCGCCGTGTCCCCGCTGGTTGTCATGGTTGTCCACAAAGACCAGGGCTCTGTCCGAAGGCATGAAGCCCCAGCCTTCTCCCCAGTTCCTGTGGGCGTGCACACACACACACACACACACACACCAGAGAGTAACTTCTATGCGTGCTTCTTTCAATATATAATGAAATTCTCTAACCGAAAGGCTTTTCCTGTAAGGTTTATGTACATAGGGGTGAGCAAGAGTGGGACCACAGCTGTTCATATGGAAATCATACAAATAAATAATACAACTAATGTATCAGTAATAGGGGAATAAACTCACAACCATAAACCTACTTTTGCCTGCCCCTGTGTACATTTCATATAGATATAGCTCTGTTATTTATGAATACATTCCATGTGTGTATATGCGCGCATATTTTTGTATTGCATTCACGTTACCGGTATTTCTGTAATTTATAAAATCCCTTTGGAAGTCTTAGTGGATTATAACTGAGATGGACTTCAGAAGGATCAACGTCATTCTCAGACAGAATGGCAAACGAGTTTAAAAGAAAGTTTCCACGTTTGCATTTACAATACAGACATTTTAAAACGTGAAACCAACTGATAGGATGCTCGTAAGTGCCACAGGACGGCCACCTTGTAGGAACTTTCTCAACCACAGACCATTCTAGTAACAACCTGGACTTCACAGTCCGTGCCGGCAGTTGGCTTAGGAGAGCCACGTAAGCCACAGATGAGAAACCCCAGGGGATGGCTCACTAGACATGCTTCCTGGGACTGACATTCTAGACAATAAAGATGGCCCGTTCAAGTCTGGGGAGCGAGGACGCTTGTTATTAGTAACTGAATCCTCGCAAAGGTCTGCATGAGGTCTTCAGAAGATACCTGCTGTCGGGATCATGTGATACGTGATAAGTGATTCCAAGAACCAGGCGTGTGCCCCTCACCTCAGATAGGCCATCTTCTCCCCGTGCCACTTGCGCAGCACTGTGCCCAGTTTGGCGCCATACTTGAACTCTGTCACGCGGCCGTTGCCGAAGTAGTCACTGCTCTTAATGGGTTCACCACCCAGATCGATTACCTGGAAGAATTATTCGAGTTAGAAGAAGTGTAGGGAGAAATGCCATGTTAGGTTGTACTTTCAACAACAAGTGACTGTCATATAGAAAATGGCTTTAGCCCCACCTGGCATGGCTCAGGGGTTGAGCGTTGGCCTATGAACCAGGAGGGCACAGTTGGATTCCTGGTCAGGGCTCATGCCCAGGTTTCAGGCTTGATCCCCAGTGTGGGGCATGCAGAAGGTAGCCTTTCAATGATTCTCTCTTCATTGATGTTTCTATCTCTCTCTCTCCCTCTTTGAACTCAATAAAAATATTTTTTAAAGTGGTTTTAAGCAATTTATGTTACTTGACATGCCCCTGATGATTCTCCTTATACCAAGATTCTCATTTTTGTTGTCAAGGTATTTACTACAATATTAAAAGTGACTAGACAGGCGGCCTGATGTCCTGTGAAAACCCGGATCTAATGGAGTCTTCCACATAAACAGATAACCTCACAGAGCAATCAATATCTGGCTGACAGCATTTCTAAGTGCTTGATAAGTACTGACTCACCTAACTTCCTGACAACAACAAAGACATCACTATGACCTTTTCCTCACGTGAAGAAACTGCAGCGCAGGGAGGTTAATCAATGTGCCTGAAAGAACACAGCTCACAGTGCTACAGATGAGACTTAACCTCTCACCGCCTGGCTCAAGACAACCAGACCATGATCCGTCTTCTCTGATGGTCTGATGGGAGACGGTCAGTTACAAAGAGGTGCTTGCAGCCTAAACGGAGTCTCTGCTCTTCCTTAAAACCCTTGTGATCAAGACTTAGTTTGACGAAGAAGAGCCTCGGAACAAGAGGAGGTTAAAGACACTGTCCTCGCCTGACTGGTATGGCTCAGTGGTTGAGAGTTGACCTATGAGCCTGGAGGTCACAGTTTAATTCCTGGTCAGGGCACATGCCCAGACTGCAGGCTCAATCTCCAGCGGGGCCGTGCAGGAGGCAGCTGACTGATGATTCTCATCCTTGATGTTTCTATCTCCCTCTCCCTTCCTCTTTGAAATCAATAAAAATATATATATTAAAAAAAGAACACTGTCCTCTACAACTGATTCCTGTTCTGGGTAGATGATTCAGCTCCTAACCTACAGAAATTATATTGTAATAAAATATGTCACTTATTTTCTGATGCATTAAGCTACACTGTATGTGCACACATATGTCTCAACGCACCTCCTGGTAAACGAAAGGTTTGCTTCCTTCAGGGAACCAGGTTGTATTCAGATGATGCAATTTATCCAAAACCGCCTTCATGTCTCCAGGCCACATGTGCTTGGAGGCATCAATTCTGAAGCCGGCCACCCCGATGTCGATGAGATGGTTCATGTACTCGGCGACCTTGGAGCGCACGTAGTCTTTCTCCAGGGCAAGGTCAAGGAGACCGACCAGGCGACAGTCTCTGACCTGTGGAGGCAGAAAGTTCGTGATTGATGCCTAAGACACGAAGTGTCCGCCTGAGAATCCACGTGGCCAGTCATTCATTTGTTCTTTAGTAATTATCTCTGTAGCGTCATCTTCGCCTTGGGTACTGGCGACATGGACCCTCTGGTCTGGACACACCTTCGAGGTACTTCCTAGTGTAAAAACGGAGCATGAAGGGAATGAAGGGGCTGAGCTTTCTAATTGTGAATCAGTAACTGGGAGAAAGTGTGGTACATACCTGCTTTGAGTTGTTTTATTTTATTGGAGCCCTGTTTTCTTAAGGAAGCTAAGGTAGCACCTCAATGTACGCAGAGAAAGGCAGACAGCTCTTCATTGAGATCACGGTGGAGTTTCTAATTACCTGGTAAGCGTCATTGTAGTTCTCGATGTCCCCACTTGCAGTTCCACATTTGCCATCATTGAAATCCCAGGCTGAGAATGGGATGGCGGGGAAGTCCCGGCTTCCAGGGTTGAAGTAACTCCCACAGGTGCTGCTCGTCCCCGCGCTCACGCCGTTGCCACACAAATGGTTGATCACCGCATCCACATAAATGTGGACCTGAAAGGCACCACTTCCACTTCAGTTCCATCTATGGCAAGGGAACCATCTAGAACGTTATCGACTGAAGCTGACAGCCTGTTCGTAACACTCCAGACTAGTTCTTTTTGTTAGTTATAGCGTACCTTCCTAGAAGACCAAGTGTACAAGGAAATCAGATGAACCAAAGACCTATGGCATGCCAGCCACAAGGTGTTTACACATATGGTAAATGAACAGAACCAGAAACTCCCATGACTATGAACAAAGGCAAAGAGCTTTTGCTGGGGCAGGTAGGAGTAAGTGGAGGAGAGACTGCTGATCTTGGAAATGTCCATGGGTCACCCTCTGCTACCGACTCAGCCTCTGAAGACTGTCTCTTATTGTGTTCCTCATCAGAGGGATGGTCCTGTTTATCATCCAACAGCCTGAGGGGAAGAAGACTCAGGAATTACGAATGGAGACACAGCCACGTGGAAGAGACCCAGACATTGTCACTGGAATTTCCAAGTCCTGACGAGAAAATATCCCCGGAAATCTGTACATGTAGTTACAAGGGGTAAAGGTCGATATTTACAAGCGAGATGCCTTTAAACCCCAACTTACATTTTTAGTAGATAAATGGCACACATACAAAGAATGACAAAGACTAAAATATAAGCTACAATTAAACTTTGGTTGCAGGTAAAATATAAAGTAAAATAAAAAATATGGGAAATGTTCTCAAAAGGAGCAAGAGACGGGGGGCGGGCAGAGAGAAATTATATGTTTACATAATTTATTTTTTATTTTTAAAAATGTATCTTTGTTGAAAGTATTACAGATGTCCCCTGTATTCCCTCATTAGCCCCCTTCACCCCACATCCGCACCACCCCCCGCCCCCTGCCCCCGGCCTTCCCCACACTATCATCTGACACAGAAATTGTAAAGAAAACGAATTCACTTACACCAACATTGTTACATCTGGTCACCATGTCTCTGAATTCATCTTCGTTTCCTGACCTTGTACATAACTTGTAGCTAATCGGTTGGTATCTTTCCCACCAAGGTCTTGAAGGGTTATTAATGATAACATTTTCATTGGGTGGAGAGATCTACAAAGAAAACAATCTTAGGTTTCACATGGTGCCTTACTTGATATCACTGGATAGTCTAGAAAACAAATCAGTCACCTTAAATTATTTTCCAATCTTTGTATAAACTGCTTCATTTTTTTTATAAGCACTGGAAATGATTAACAGTCTACTGCTGATACCCTGCTGAAGAAAGAATACACCAGAAACAGACCCTAAAGTTGCTAACAATACTGAATTTTGTACATTCCTCACAAAACTCCTTTGAGGGCATATGAAATACAATTTCTGGGCTCCACAGACACAGAGGAGACCACATGCTATAAGGGCGCAGCAACCCCACGGTATACGCTGTGAGCCATACCCACCTGTACCCCTCCAAATCCTTTGGGACCCAAGTACCGTTCACATTCAAGGGCAATGTCAGCCCAGCGCCACTCAAACAGGTGGACGATGGAGGTGCGCCCAGGCTTGGTGTTGGGGGCGTACTGAGCCCAGCAGAAGCCGAGAGCGGAGAGCAACAGCCAGAACTTCATCTTGCTCTGAAGTTGTCAGGGTTCTTTCCAGCCACTATTTATATCCCTGCAGGAAGCATGGTTTGCAAAGCAAATGTTCACATGAGCAAATACGTGAGGCACAAAATGTTTACTCGTAATCTGAAAGGATTATCAATAAAGCATAAGATCACCCAGGAAATAAATCCAGCTGACCTCGGAGAACCTGAATGTTTTCTTCATTAGGGAATATCAGCCTTTTTTAACATCTGGCACTTTATAGACATAAGAAAGCAGTCCCCGGCCATGTATTATTTACTTAGCATTCAATTTTATTTCTGAAGCCCTTCAAAGATAGAAGGAAAAGAACAAATGGAGCCCACTAAATTCATAGGCAGAATGTTGCCTTAGGCCTGGCCAGCGTGGCTCAGTGGTTGAGCGTCAACCTATGAACCAAGAGGTCAAGGTTGGATTCCAGGTCGGGGCACAGGCCTGGGCTGCGGGCTCGATCCCCAGTGTGGGGCGTGCAGGAGGCAGCTGATCCATTATTCTCTCTCATCATTGATGTTTCTATCTTTATCTCTCCATCTCCCTTCCTCTCTGAAATAAAATATATATATTTTAAAAATTGTTACCCCTCGCCCCAATTTTCAAGTTACTTAAATTTCTGCCCTAAGATTTAAGAAACTTTTTTGGAAGTTGAATGTCTATGAATTAAGGAAACAGAAGATTTTGCCTCTCCATCAAATCATGCTTAACACAATGTCCAGAGAAGAAATGTGTGAGTATGTGTGATTTTTCTTTACCCCTATGCCCAGGAGCCTCACGTCTCAGACAGATACAAATATATATTTTAACATGTACATGAATTAACATTAACCAAGAACAGAAAGTTATCTACTGTTGTCATTTGTAGTCATTAGTCCAGATGTTCTATAAATATCTTTATAGCAAGTAACTTAATAAATAAAAGTATCATTAAAATTTTAATAGAAATACCTCCCATGTCACATCAATGTCTGCTATTTCATCACTGGTATTTCTCTCTGGGTGTTTTTATATTTTTGCTGTTTTCCCTGTTTTCAATATTCTAGAATGTTAGGTAGTAATACTAGTGCAGTACTTGGTCGAGGTAATGATTTCTCTTCTGAAAATAGACACAAGCCCTCTAAGTTTTCCATGGAGTCTCATGTACCCTGTCTTAATGGAGTCTTAATACCCTGTCGCCTATGAGCCCTCCCTCTACCAAAAGAAAGGAGAAATAAAAACAAGAAAAATGCACCTGAGATCAGGAGAGTAAGTCACATGGGAAGGTTACAGAAGAGAAAGCAGACAGTCAAGGTTGCCTACAGTTCTCTGCAGGGAGCGCTGCCTTTTGAGTGAAGGTTTGGACTCATTTCAAATCTAAATTGTACGTTTTGTGCTGCTGGTCACTGAAACTTGAGTTGTCAACAAACCTAAAATAGATTGTGACACTTTGAACTCTATCGAATCATATGCCAGAAGCCACTTATTTCAAGACAGAAAGGGGGGAAGGTATTATATGATACTAAAAAAAAGAAAACTGTAAAATAACTTACCACATCAACTTCTGTAAACCAGCAATCGAGCAAATCCTCCCTTCAGTCTCTTATCAACAGGAAAAATTAAGGAGACCAACAGTTCTCTTTTTCTCTTCAATTAGGGAAAAATGCTGCATTTTAGACTTTATAAATTGCCCATAATCCTCTTCCTTCCAGTCATGGCTCTGAGGACCCTGCTGAGTTCTCCAGATCCACGTGGTACCCGGTCTAGCCTCAGCCCCACTTGGCATCAGGTCAGATCAGTCTCCTGAGCTGCCTGGGCTTCCCTTCCTCCCTCTCCTCACCGCTCCAGTCCCCAGCCTCTCATTCCTCTGCCAGTTTGCTTTCGTTTTGTTTTGTCCTTCCTCTTTCTCCGAAGCCTCTCCCAATCTCAACAACCCTTTCTTTTCTGAATGGTTTATATTAATCCATTGGAGGGAAAATTGCTAAAACAAACAAACAAACAAAAAACACCCTTAAAAGACAGATTAGAATATCACTGTGTTAAATGAGTGAAGTAACATAAGTGTGACTAGAATGTAAACGGAGTCTCTAAACCAAAAATCTAACTTTGAATGCAAGCTTTGCCATCGGCTCTGTGAGCCTGGAAGAAAACCATGAAGTCTGTACATTACATGTCGATCCTCATTTAGCAAATGGGAATCATGGTATATGTTAAATATTCAAAAAATAACTACAAACAACTAGCAACACGCATCCAGTGCTGCTGAGTGCCATTTCCGTGTGTTAGCGCTTTGATTTCTCACACGTGTGTAAATGCAAGAGCGAACTATGCTTATACCCAGTTTTAATTACTGAGACATTAAGTCATTTGGCCAAGGTCAAATTTTAGGAAGTGTTCAGACTGAGAATCACAACCACAGTGTGACTGCATAGCGAGCTTGGAACCCCGTCCTGTCAGTCTGTCACTGGGTGTCACAGAGTATTGCCATCCGGAAATGTGTTGGGCTAATAGTAACTGTTAGACAGACATGGGCAGAGCAGGGACGGTGGGCCAGGTATAGAAACTCACCAGGGCAGAAAGCCCGATGCCTAGCAAGGGGCAAAACTGGGAACACAAGAATCACTCCCCCTCCCCAGGGTAACCTGTCCTCCCCTAGAGGACCACCAGTTGGCAACCGCTGCCCTAGACTGTGGCTGCCCGCGTGGTTAGGACCCCCTGACTTTTCATTATCACTGGCCATGCGGTTTAGACTCCTGACCTTTCCTCCCTAGAGATAACGGCTAGTCCTCGGTTGTATTTCCAGGCTCAGAAAAGCAGCAAAACCAGGCAAGTGATGCAGTGGCTGCCTCAGGAACAGCAATTTTAACTAATGAATGACGCCTGCCCTGGTGCCGATCAGTGAGTGGAGACCATGCCCTGAGAGAGCGCACCTGGAAAGCTGATGAATATTCTATTAGACCCTCCTCAGAACCTCCCTTCGATTTCCACCCCCAAGAGGGACTCTCAGGACAAAGGAGCAAGCCTGTGCCGTTCCCTTCCCCTCTCCTTCCCCGAGAGGCACGTATCCCCTAACCTCCAAGGGACCCCTTGAGACCCGCAACCAGGGGAGCAGTGGGCAGTGGCAGCTCGTCCCGGACTAACCCCCTGAGCCCGGGTCCAAGGCCCCCTTTTCTCTGACTGCCCAGTGAGCCGCAGCAGCCCTGCCGCGGCTCTGTTGCTTCTGAGCACTGTCGTGTGTGTGTGTGTGTGTGTGTGTGTGTGTGTGTGTATTAAATATACTTTATTGATTTTTTTTACAGAGAGGAAGGGAGAGGGATAGTTAGAAACATCGATGTTTAAACATCCATCAGCTGCCTCCTGCACACTCCCCACTGGGGATATGCCTGCAACCAAGGTCCATGTGCCCTTGACCGGAATCGAACCCGGGACCCTTCAGTCCCCAGGCCCGACGCTCTATCTACTGAGCCAAACTGGTTAGGGCCTAAGTATATTTTTGCTGCCGTCATGGACCCGGTAGCCTTTGGCTCAGTGCTGTGGAGCCCTTCCCTTTCAATGTCCCCATCCCCCCACCCTTTTTCCTTAAATAAATTCAAGTTTTCTTTATTCACAGCCTGAGGTGCCCGACTTTCACCTTTCAGGAAAGTGTTTAGAAGATTGCCGAATGAGGGTTAGCCTCTTCTTTTTTGTTTCTTCAAATTTTCACTCTGAACAAAATTAACTCCCTTGTTGGGACTTGATCCATATGCAACCACCAAATGTTTCCTTGCTCATGCTCAGGGCTCCTTCCCTCAGGTGAATTACACACTCCTGTCCTGTTGGGCTGGGGGGTGTCCATGTGACTTGCTTTGGCAGTGAAATGCAAGCAGGAGGAATATGCTTGACTTGGAGGCCTCTTTGTTAAATCCTGTGTCAAAATGGAGTTTTGTGGCCAACTGCGGAGTGGCTAAGATGAAGGGCCAGTGCCCTTGTTGACCTCCGATGAACATAAGACAGACTCATGGTTACTATGTATAAGCCACGGAGGGTTTGTCGTTTTTGTTACTGACCTATTCTTTTCTGATACAACCATGAAGTTCCCTCACGCTCTTTGATTGAGAAGACATTCTGTATGACGTTTGCTTTCTCTCGGGATGTAGGAAGTCAAGGGTATGCATTCCTAGGAATATGTCCATTTCATCTAGGTACCTAATTTGTTGGTGTAGAACACTTCATAGTACTCTATATAATTATTTTTCATTTCTGTAGACTATGCAGCAGTCTCCCCTCTCATTTCTGATTTTAGTAATGTGAGTCTTTCTCTCTTCGTTCATCTAGCTAAAGGTTTGTTAACTTTGTTCTTTCTTTCAGTCAACTTTTGGTTTGATTGATTTGTCTCTATTCTTTTCTTTCTCTGTTTCATTGATTTCTGCTCTGATCTGTATCATTTCCTTTCTTCTTCTAAGGTTGTGACTCGTTACTTCTTCATTTTCTAGTTCCTTAAGTTGCAAATTAGGTTATTGACTTGAGATCTTCGTTATTTGTAGGTATTTATAACTGTCAATTCTCCCCTTACTACCACTGTCAATTCATCCTATCATTTGATACATTTTGTTTTTGTTTTCAGTTAAATATTTTCTGATTTCCTCTTTGATGCATTGGTTGTTCAAGAATGCATTAATTGCCCTGATTGGTTTGGCTCAGTGGATAGAGTGTCGGCCTGCGGACTGAAGGGTCCCAGATTCAATTCCAGTCAAGGGCATGTACCTTGGTTGCAGGCACATCCCCAGTGGGGGTTGTGCAGGAGGCAGCTGATCGATGTTTCTCTCTCATCGATGTTTCTAACTCTTTATCCCTCTCCCTTCTTCTCTGTAGAAAAATCAATAAAATATATATATAAAGGATGCATTCATTTCAATGGGAATGGGAGTTTTCCAGCTTCCCTTGTTACTGAATTCTAACTTAATCCCATTGAAAATTCTTTGAATTAAAAATACTTTGAATAATTAGTTGCTTGATATATAGTCTGTCCTGGAAAATGTCCCACGTGTACTTGACAAGGACGTGTATGCTGTTGTTGTTGGGTAGGGTGTTGTGTGCATGTTAGCTCTAGTTGATTTATTATGTTAAGTCCTCCATTTTCTTCTGTATTGTGAGTGGGGTACTGTTGTTTCCAACTATTATTGTAGAAATATCTGTTTCTCCCTTCAGTTTTGTCCATTTTGGCTTCATGCATTTTGATGGTCTGTTGTAAGTCGTGTAAATGTTTAGAATTGTTACATCCGTTTGCTCTATTGAAACTTTTATTAATACCTATTGTCTTTATTTTCTGTTGCAACCTTTTTTATTTAGTCTATTTCGTCTGTATAGCCACCCTGCTTTCTTTGCTTACTAATTGCATGTAACATTTTTTTTTCTATCCTTTCACTTTAAATCTATTTGTGTCTTTGGATCAAGAGTCTTATAGACAGCATATAGTTTGACCATGTGTTTTTACTGAGTTTCCTATTATCTGTGTTTTAATAGAAGTTAATTTACACTTAAAAATTACTAAAAAGGAGGGACTCTTTGTCATTTTGCTTGTATACATATAGCTTTTTGGTCTCTCATTTCCCAGTTTAGTGTCTTAAGTTTAGTTGTGTGGTGTTTTGTTTTTGTTTGGTAGTAAAGTATTTAAATTACCTTCTCATTTCCCTTTGTGTCTATTCGGGGAGCTGCTTTCTTTGTAGGTACCATGGAGTTCACATCCTTAAACTGTAACACTGTGTTTGGAATCTATGCCAGCTTCACTTCAGTAACATACAGGAACTGCCATTACAGCTCTCTTCTCTCTTCCTTTCATTGTTGAAGTCCCTAAATTACACCTTTATACATTATGTACCCCCACACATACTTGAAATGCATTAGTCCAGTGGTTCTCAACCTTCCTAATGCCGCGACCCTTTAATACAGCTCCTCATGTTGTGGTGACCCCCAACCATAAAATTATTTTTGTTGCTACTGCATAACTGTAATGTTGCTACTGTTGTGAGTCATAATGTAAATATCAGATGTGCAGGATGTATTTAGGCGACCCCTGTGAAAGGGTCGTTCGACCCCCAAAGGGGTCGCGACCCACAGGTTGAGAACCGCTGTATTAGTCTCTTATGTGGAAGATGTGTGGAGTTACAAACCACAGTTACAATACTAACTTATGGGCTAATTTTCTTAATGTATGCCTCTTAAACAATGTGGAAAACAACTGTAGTTATAAACTACTGTTACAATGATCCTCGCTCTTATAATTGCCCATTATTTCCTTGATTGTGATCTGAATTTCTCCAGATGGCTTTGAATTGCTGTCCAGTGTCCATTCATTTCACGCTAATAGAGTCCCGTAAAGCATTTCTTCCAGGGCAGGTTTGTTTACTTGGGGATGTCTTATTTCTCTCTGAATTTTGAAAACCAGTTTTGCTATGTATAGAGTTCCTTGTTTGGGTTTTTCTTTTAGCACTTTTAATATATTTAGTCTACTGGCTTCTGAATATATTTAGTCTACTGGCTTCTGATCAAGGTTTCAGATGAGAAATTTGATAATTTCATTGAGAATCCCTTGTATGTGACAATCCATTTCTCTTGCTTGCTGCTGTCGAGAGTCTCTTTTATAAAATTTAATTATAATGTGTCTCGGTATGGGTCTCTGAATTCTACTTGAAATTTGTTGAGTTCCTTGAAGTTTATATTCATTATTTTCTTCAGATTTCAGAAGTTTTCAGCCATTATTTCTTCAAGTACTCTCTGTCCCTTTCTCTCTCCTTCAGGGACTTCTATCATGTATAGCTATAAAATGAGTCTTAAAATTAGGTAATCTAAGTCATCCAGCTTTTTCCCCCCTCAAAATTGCGCTATTCTAGTTCCGTTCATTTTCCAAATAAATCTCAATCAGTTTGGCAATATCAACAAAACAGTTTTTGAATGGGAAAGAATAAAATTTTAGTCAACATTTTAATCACGAATACACACACACACACACACACACACAGAGTCCCAGTGTATGGATTTGTGCACAGAGTTAGAGGGTCCCTCAGCCTGGCCCCTTTCGCAATCTGGGTCCCCTCAGGGATGTAGCAGTGCGCCAAGCAGCAGGCGGCCAGGGAGGAGCCCGAGGCAGTACCGGGTGCTGCGCCCTCTCATCCCAGCCCACTGCGCCTGCCACTGCTGCTCAGTAGCACTTCTGCAGTCGGGAGAGGCTCCTGCTGCAGCAGCTGTGCTCCCAGCTGGCTTCTGGCTGAGCAGTTCTCCCCCTGTGGGAGCACACTGACCACCAGAGGGCAGCTCCTGTGTTGAGTGTCTGCCCCCTGGTGGTCAGTGCACTTCATAGTGGGGTCAACTAGTCATTTTGATTGTTCGGTCGGTCGTAACAGTCACTTAGGCGTGTGTGTGTGTGTGTGTGTATTGATTTCAGAGAGGAAGGGAAAGGGAGAGATAGAAACATCAATAGTGAGAATCATTGATTGGTTGCCTTCTGCACACCCACAATTGGGGCATGTGCCCTGACCTGGAATTGAACTTGGTTCATACATAGGTTAACACACTAGCTGGGCAATAATCATGAGTCTTTTGACACATGTACACATTATCTCTCCCCAGGTATTTAAATTTTCATTTTTAAAAAATTTTATTGAGTTTAGAGATAGGATGGGACAGGAGAGAGAAAAGAAACATCAATTTATTGTTCCACTTATTTATACATTCATTGGTTGATTCTTATATGTACCCTCACTGGGGATCAAACCCATTACCTCAGCAAATGAGGACAATGTTCTAACCACTTGAGCTACCTGGCCAGGACTAAGTTTTCATTTTTTATTATCAACTAGAGGCCCAGTGCACAAAATTCATGCAGGGCAGGATCCTTAGTGGCTGCTGGCTGAGGCCTCCCTTTGTTCCTCACCACCCCAATGGTCAGTGCACGTCATAGCAAGCGATCGAACTCCTGAGGGGACACTTTGAATATTAGGCTTTTATATATATATAGCTAATTGGTGGAGGGTTTTCACCATACAGGTTTCAGTACGTTTTGGTGGATTTAGAGCCAATTATTTCCACTTTGGTACTACTGCAAATGGTACTTTTAGAAAATTTTCAAAATGTATTTGCTTATTGCTAGTTATAGGTGAACATTTGATTTCTATACTTTTTAATTTTGCAGCCTCAATTATTAGTTGTAGGAACCTTTTAATTCCTTGGGATTTTCTACATGCCATTTCATCATAAGGACGGCTTATTTCTTTGTCTGATTTGTATGGCTTTCCCCTGCTTATGCACTGGCTGTCAAGATGTTGAAGAGGGGTGGGGAGTGTGCACTTCCTTGCCTTTCTCTCATCTTAGGAGGGAAACATCCAGCCTTTAACCAGTAAGTATTAGCATAGTCATAGGTTCTGTAGACACTGTACCAAATTAAGGAAGCTCTTTCCTATTCCTAGTACACTGAGTTTTTATGAATGGATGTTTAATTTTGTCAAATGCTTTCCCTTCCTTTATGCCTTTTCTTTACTCTGTTGACATGATGAATTCCATCTGATTTTCAGAATTTGAACTAGTCTGAACTTCCCAGGATAAACTTCACTTGACCATGATATATAATTCTATTATATATTGTTTGAACAAGTTAACACCTCATTGAGGACTTATGCATCTATACTCATGAGAAATAGGGATACTGTAGTTAGTGTTTTTTTGTACTTTGCCTGGTTTTAATATCAAGATAATGCAGGACTCAGAAAATTAATTTGGAAGTGTTTGCTTCTATAGAATTTTTGGTTTTCATTTGCTGTTTAGAATTTACTAGTGAAAATACCTAGACCATGAGCTTTCTTTGCAGTAAAATTATTAAAATAGAAAAAGATTGTTCAAGCCACCTTCTTGAGTAAGCTTTGATAGTTCCATATCATTAAAGTTGTCAAATTTATAAAAACAATTTTGTTCAAATTCTAGTATTCTTACAATTTTTTTGGGGGGAGGGACTTATTTTTCCTTACAATCTGGCTAGAACTAATTTTGTTTACAGTGATATTTCCTTTCTTGTTTACAAGGTATCAGTTTGTATTATTTTACTGTTATTTCCTTTTCCTGCTTGCTTTAGGTTTATTCACTTTCTGGTTCCTTAAAGTAGAACATAAATCATCTATCTGTTGCTTTTATTCTTTTCTAATATAAGCAAATTCCCTTTAAACACTTCTTCAGCTGTACCTCACAAATTTTTGTTGTATTTTCATTCATTCAAATTCAGTTATTTTCTAATTTTCCTGAAGAATGCTGCTTTGCTCTGTTATTTAGCAATGTGTTATTTAATACCCAGGAATTTGAAGTTTTTCTGTTACTTAATATCTGGTTTAATTTGGCTGAGGTCAAAGAACACTTTGTATGATGTTAGTGTTTAATGGTACAGAACCACTTGTCTTCCAAGCGATTGGCCAGTTTCGTTCTCCTGTAGGAAGGAAGAAAAATCTTCCTTTGATCACAGGACAGATACGCACACAGTGTACAAGCAGACTTAGAGTGTGTTGTGATTTTAAAATTTCGTGTAGGTTGATTAAAAAAAGTCTAAAAATGTTCCTTTGGGAGGGAGAGTAATTTTAAAAAATAGCTGAGAAACTGGTTTAGAGATATGCCATTATTTTATTTTCATTTTAGTTGTGATGGATTTGTCACAGAGAAAGATGTAATTAAAAAAAAAAAAAACAAGACTTCATGTCCCAAGACCCACATTTAAGAAATGTTAACATTTTGCCAAAATATTCTTAAAACATCCTTTTTAAAGAAAATATAATACATACAGCGCTACGCACTCCAACTTCATTCTCCTTTCATCTTTTTCTTCCACAGTGAGGCAGGCAGTGCCTCCATAAATACATAATGGTGTTCTCTGTATCAAGTTTTGTCTAAGCTCTGAAAAGTTTCAAGTAATAAAATAATCCGGGGCTCAGGTTTTCTTCTGTATTCTGGGATTTTCAAGGACCCTGGTGTATTAACTACTGGTAAGTGGTATACTGGTGCTGTCATAATTGTTCAAATAAAATTACCTTCTTATGTTGTCACATACCCTTCTTCTCATTTCTAACTGATGCACATTTTTAACAGACACAATCCCCATTTCGATGTTTGCATGTTAGTCCTAGGTGTCCTCAAGTCTTGTCTGACCTCCTAACTTCCCCATGGCGTTAGAGCTCAGCATATCTGCCTCTCCTGGCACTTATTCAAGGCTGGTGAGTCTCGGCTGCGTATCTGAGAGACCCCCTGCTCTCTTGGTGACTGCTATGCCTCTCTCTATACAGCTTGCCTCCACAAGTGTTAGTTGCTTAAGTTCTTGGGGTGGGAACTCTATTCCTCCTAAGAAGCATCAGCTTTCCCTCTTACGTGCCTAACACAGTGGTCGGCTCTATGCCTCCTGAACGATCCTACTGAGTCACTAGTTTTGTTGTATATGCATGAGTTAAGGAATTAAATGGAACAAACAAAATGTCTTCTTAACTTACAGTTGGAGTTTACTTAAAAACGCCATTATCACAGAAGGACCTGTTTTCTTATGAGGTGGTAAACATCAAATAATTACTACATCTGAGCACTCAGCACAGTGCTTGGTGAATGTTAGGTGCACATCAGCTCTTGATTCTGTTCCCTTACTTCCTCTGAAAGCCTTAATATCTCTTGATAGTGATTTTGAAGGAGTCTTATTTGCACAGTAAATACTGTGATTTACCTAAACAGCAGCCTGAATACTCTGCCTTCTGTCTGATGACTGACTTACTAGGATTATGCTGACTGTTCATGTTACTAATAGGCAGACTCCTTAAAAAGAACAGACACTCAAGGTGTCTCACTGCTTCACACTCATCTGAGTCCTTATAGAAGGAATAATGGAAAACAACCATCTGGTAATCAGAGTTTACATATCAGATATTACTGTGTTTGTTCTGATTGCTCCACCGGCCAGCCGTTCCCTGCCTCCTCCCTCTCCTCATGCCTCCCTACTCCCTGTAACACAGTACTGAAATGAGAACAATTAATAACTCTACAGGAGCCTCTAAGTGTTCACGTGCAAGAAGAGTCACAGGTCTCTCACTCCAAGTCAAAAGCTAAGGATGAGCAAGCTTAGTGAGGAAGGCATGTCCAAAGCCAAGATGGCCACCGGTTAGGCCTCCGGCACCAGACGGGCAGCTGAGTTGTGAAAGCGAAGGAAAAGTTCTTGAAGGAAGCGAACACACAGATGATAAGAAAGCAGAACTGCCTTATTGCTGACAGGGAGGAAACTGTAATGGTCTGGAGAGGATAAGCCAGCCACAACCTAATTAAGGCAAAGCCTAATCCAGAGCCAGGCCCCAACTGTCGTCAGGTCTAAGGTGAGGAAACTGCAGGAGCAAGTCTGAAGCTGGTGGAGGCTGGGTCATGTGGTTTAAGGAAAGACACTGTCTCCACAACACAAAAGGGCAGGTGAAGCAGCGGGTGCTGATGCAGAAGCTGCAGCAAGTCAGCCAGGGAGCTGGCCAAGATAATGAAGGAGGTGGCCACATGCGACAACAGGCTTCAGTGAGAGAATAGTGACATTGGAAGAAGATGCCACTGGGACTTCCATAGCTGAACAGAAGTCAATGCCTGGCTTCAAAGCTTCAAAGGACAGGCCGACTCTCTCATTAGGGGCTAATGCAGCTGTGACTTTCAGTTGAAGCTTGTGCATTCACCATTCTGATCAACTGAAAGTCCTGGGGCACTTAAGGACTACTCAGCTGGGCTCTAAAAATGGAACAGCACATCTGTTTACAACATGGCTCACTAAATATTTTAAGCCTACTGTTGAGGCCTACTGCTCAGTAGAAAAGATTACTTTCAGAATATGACTCACTGTAGGCTCAGACTATGGTAGCATTTCTTTTTTTTAGCTATAAAGTATTTGTAAATTAAGGTATGTGCATTGTGCTTTTTAGACATAATGCTATTGTATATTTAATAGGCTACAATATAAACATAACTTGTATAGGCACTGGGCAATCAAAAAAATGTGCCTTGCTTTATTGTGATCTCAAACCAAACTGTAATATTTGTGAGATACACCTGTATATGAAAGTTTTCCTACTTACCTACAGCTGAAACTAATTTCACCAAGGGAAGGGAATTTTATATGGGAACATCTGTATCTTTTGAATAATCTTAACTAATAAAAGCATAATATTGAAATTAACCGTTTCTCCGGGACGGGGTAAGCCACGCCCACCAGCCAATCAGAGCGGCTATATGCAAATTAGCCCAGACAACATGGAGGCTGCCACTCACAGAGTAAATGGCATCTTCCATTGCAGCAGGAGTGAAAGTGAAACTGCAGCCCGCTCCGCTCCGCTATCCTGGCTCAACCAAAATACATTTTTGCAACAAAATAACAATCATAGAATCCTCCGGAGCTGAAGGAAACAGCAGGCCTGGCCTGAGTCTAAGAATAACATTGTTGCATTATAGACTCCGCGAGGTGAAGCAGAGAGGAGGGTTCGTTAGGTAGTAGGCCGGCTTAAAGGAACAGTGTATCAATTATAGAAGATAAACAAACCCCAGAAACCTTGTCCAGCCAGCCTTGCTGGGACATTGGGTCAGTGGGAGCTGTGGGCAGCCTTAAAGCCTGAAAGCGCCAATCAGCCCGTCACCCACGCTGGACACAACCCAGTGGGGTGAGGGATGTTCCTGGGGGGCTTGACCAGCCTGCACACAGCCATCAGCCCCTCACCCAGGCTGGACAGGCACGCCAGCAGGTGGACATCCCCAGAGGGGTCCCAGACTGTGAGGGTACAGGCCGGACTGAGGGACCTCCCGAGTGCACAGAGCGGCTGCAGGGTGGAACAGCGCAGGACCCAGGACTGGGGAGCGGGAAAGAGGCGGCAGGGTTGGCGGCCTGCTTGGCGGCTCCCCAGGCCCTTTGCGGTGCACTGGGGGCGGGAAAGAGGTGGTGGGGGTCGGGGGCCTGCTTGGTGGCTTCTCAGGCCCTTTGAGGGGCACCAGGGAGCAGGTAAGAGGTGGCGGGAGGTCGGCAGCCTGCTTGGCGGCTTCCCAGGCCCATTGCAGGGCACCGGGGAGCGGGAAAGCAAGGCAGCAGGGTACCGGTGAGTGGGAAAGAGGCAGCGGGGGCATCTCGGCCTGCTTGGCAGCTGCCCAGGCCCTTTGCAGGGCACCGGGGAGCAGGAAAGCAAGGCTGCAGGGGCCGGGGTCCTGCTTGGTGGCTCCCCAGACCCCTTGGCGGCACCAGGGAGTGGGAAAGGAAGGCAGCAGGGGACTGGTGAGTGGGAAAGAGTCGGCAGCCTGCTTGGCGGCTCCCCAGGCCCTCTGGGGGGCACTGGGGAGCAGGAAAGCAAGTTCTTGGGGGCTGGGGGCCTGCGTGGCGGCTCCCCAGGTCCCTTCCGGGGATCAGGGAGCAGGAAAAGGATGGCCTGACCATGAGGCGGGGTTTTCCCTGCTTTCTGGTGGCTGGAGGAAGATGGGCAGTAGGCAAGTTTGGGAGGCAGGTAGCACCCAGCCCTGGCCACAGCTCAAAAAAAGAGAACAACATGCAGGGGAGGGCAAGAGTCTGAGACATCAACATAGAAGGGGTGCCTGCTCCAAGCCCCAGCAGGTAGACATACACAGGAGGACTGCTCCGAGCCTCAGATGCGACCGGGGGCAGGTCCCCAGTGGTCACACACACACACACAAAAGGCACCTGGCAGACTGGGGTCATCATAGAACATCCACTGAGGGGTTCCAGACTGTGAGAGGGGGCAGGCTGGGCTGAGGGCCCCCCCCCCCTCTTTTCCCGCGCCTGTGCACCAATTTCGTGCACCGGGCCCTTAGTATTATTATAATAGATTATAGGGGCACAAAAATCGAAGACTAAGCAAATCCCCTAAACTGGAAACACACACACACACACCCCAAAATAAACAAACAAAAACTCACAGCCAGACAAACAAAACTCCTAAAAGAATTACAAGAAATAAGATCACTATTAAAGAAAATTTTGCAAGTAAGTGCACTGGTATGCAGGTAGGAATTAAAAAGGGGCATTATTTGTAATATTAAAATACAATTTAATATTTTAAAACCACCTTAATAAAATCATACTTCCCTGTTTAATGTAAAACATTAAAATTAAGAATACTATTTTAGTGAAAAAATAATTTATTATATAGAAAGTTGTTTAAAATACACATAATATATGTCCAATAAACTAATTTAAGTGCATATACACTTAATTTTTAAATACACTTTAAAAGTTGTTACGCACAGTTCCATTGCCCAGGTGGTCAATATCTTCTTAAAGGTGCAAAACACAGGAAAGACATGGAATTCAAAAGGAACCTAAAATATCATAAAAATTCATTGAAAGCAGTAATGAGTATAAAACAGTTCATTAGTTTAAAAATAACGCTAAAATATTTATATTTAGAAAATTAGTGAATCATGTCAGTGCAACATTTTGTCTAAAAACAACTTATAAAGAAACTTATTTATAACATTAAAAATATAATATTTAATTCCCTATTGGGAAAAAAAGCAATTTCAATATCTATAATTTTTTGCACTCTCAGGATGACAGTGATTACTAACAGATTTTTGAATTGCTTTCTCAGGACTAAGAACAGCAGGATTTGCCAGAAGGAAATGTAGAGGCACCAACCAACCTTTATTTTCCCACCTAGAAAGGTAGATGGGAGGTGACATTAGGTACCTAAGCATGTGATCTCACAAAGTCGTATCCAAACTGGTCAGTCCTGATAACTATCCTCCGGGAAGGAATCTTTTCAAATTAGATTCTTCGTCAATTCCCAGAGATTTGATTAGTTCTGGGACCCAGTTCAGAAATCTCAGTCTAAAAATCTTCCCTAGGTGGTTCTCAACTATGGTTTACAGGTTAGAGTCAAAACTTTGGAAGGTCTAAAAAAATCCCACAATCTATGTTGCACACCTCATCGGTAAGTCAAAACTCTGGGGGTGGAACCAAGGCATCAGATTTTTTTAGTGTCTTTTTGTTTTCTTTTTTAAAAAATCAATACATTAAACGTTTCCCAGGTTATTTCAATGTGCAGTCAAGTCCGAGACCCAGTTCTGAGAAATCCTGGTCATGAACTAGTCTGGAAACCACTGTTCTACATATCCATCCAGACTGTTTCTCTCAATTTAATGTGCTGAATCAACTTTCTGTCTCCCACCTCTGTTACACTTTTCTTCTTGCTTAAGAGGAAAAAGATACTCCTACTTGCTGTGTCTCAAAGGAAATTTCATTAACACTTCAAAGGTGAGGTCTGCTACTCTTATTTGGAATTTACATAGGAATCTAGTTATGCTATTTTTTAACTAGCTAATATTTTTTTAATATTTGAATTCTTAAAATAGAAGAAAAAACCTTTCCCCAGTCAAATTTTAAACACATTATACAGAATACCTAACTAAATCTATATATATAAAGGCCTAAGCGACTGGCTGAATGGCTAGTAACTATGATGCGAACCGACCACCAGGGGGCAGACGCTCAATGCAGGAGTTGCTAAGCTGCAGTCACTTGGCAGCAGCGGTTCTCGGTTGAGGTACCCGGAACCAGAGAGGAGGGAGCGGTTCTGGGGTGCATAACCCGAGAACTGCCCTCTCGCAATCTGGGACCCCTCGGGGGATGTTGGAGAGCCAGTTTTGGCCTGATCCCCGCAGGCCAGGCCGAGGGACCCCACCGGGGCACAAATCCGTGCACCAGGCCTTTGGTATGTCATAAAACAGAACACGTTACTGAATTTGGTCTAGAAATTACATAAATGAAGAAAAAAGGCTAAATTCTGTATTAAAGTAAATGCATACATTCTACAAGTAAATAAGTTGACCTGATTCACTAACTTTCCCTGAAAAAATTACATAACCTAAAGGAAAGTCTAGAAAATTTAGCAGCACATCTAAACAAACCCATATAAGATTTGTTCAATCAACATGGATATTTAGAAATATTTCTTTTAAGTTGGAAAAAGTATTGCTTATTCTGGACCAATGGGTGGGAGGGATAAACATTTCTAAGAAAAACAAAAAAACAAAAGTACTGCCCCCAAAAGGATACGAGAAAGGATACACTTTGCATGACAGAATTACAGCAGTATTTACGCAGGAATGCTTCTAAAGAAGAACAGCGGGATGCAGTTTAATTTCTTCTCATTTTCCACATGAAGTTTACATATAAATGATTTTTTAAAAACACACGCTAAATATTGTTTCTTGTTAGCTGTTCCACTAAGGCATTTGTAGGACTTCTGACTACACCACTATAGACGTTTTAAAACAAAATTCATATATTTAAGGTATCCCATAAAAGGAATAAACATGAAGCAAATTTTTCTCTAAATAATTTTGTCAGCTTAACAACAGTAATTTTGACCCATTTACTTCATGTTCTTCCAGTGTACAAAGGCAGAAATCTTTTAAATAAAAATTAATAAAAGATATATTTCCATCATTTTTCTTTCATCAATGCAACACAACTTTCAAGCTGGAAGTGTAATTCTACCATTTTTAATAATGAAGTTATTTGAGTGTGCATTAGAATTACATATCTGAAAAACAAAGATTTCATTCCACAAAAGACACGTATATATTTCTCTTAAGTGTTCAATTAGTAATTATAATGCAAATGCTCAGGCCCACCAAGGATGACTGATTTGTCCTGGCTTGGCCCACATACCCCGTCACAGAAAATTGGGGGGCAGGAAGGGGAGGAGAGCTGGTTTCCTGGTTTCCCAAGGTCCCCACCCCAGATCTCCCGAACAGAAACTCTGGCAATCTGACACACTCCCCTTATAAAACCCATTTTCCAAATAGAACTTTTATAGACACATAGGCTTTATTCTGCAGTTATAATAGTGAAGTTTAAATGAGAATTCACGGCAGTTAGACAGAGACATAGATGGACAGACGGATGCATGGAGCTGCCTACGGCCTTTCCCTGGAGTCACTGCTCTACCAGCTCCGAGTGGTGGGCAGGGAAACCACAGGACCCTCCTCCATAAGAGTTTAGGTGGCAGAATCTCAAAAAGTCTTCTCCTTTCACCAATTCATACGCACACTTACCTTTACCAATTTGTATCACTTTCTTTTTCCTTCTTTAGAATCTTGTTTTGGTCTAGCAGATCGAGCAAATTGCTAATATTTAAAAATTAAGGTTTCCTTTACAAACATGGAACAATCTTTTCTAATTATCAAGAACTTTCTAATTCAGGGTAGAAGCAGTGTTTGAAATTATCTTTTATATTTACTTCTATACTCTCAGACATTGGTTAAATGTTCATCTACCTGCTGTCCACTATGTGGGGGAGAAGTAAAAAATGTACCTTTCCCCTCCAGTCAGTATCTCCAACACCTAGACCTTTATCTATCCGCCGATTAACGACTTTCGAACTACATTCACTACTGAACGCAGGGTGATTAATCTGTGGTATATCCTGTTTCTTAATATTCCTAAATGCAAATACGAATTACAATACAATAAAATATAAAATAAAATACAATGAGCTGTATCCCTTTAATGACTCTAAAGGAATTTCGGGGGACTGCAGGCTCAGTCTCAGCTGCACACGCTGTTGGGCTGTGTAGGAGGAAGGGTTAGCCTCGGCTACATTGCAATAACCTCACGCTGCTGCTGAGGTTCCTTCATTTTCCAAAAAACACCTAAACAACAACTCATCTCTCTAGGTAGGTGCGTCTGTGATTGAGTACCTGCAGTTAGAACGTCAGTTGTCAAGTCTTCTAAAGGTTGATAAAAATTAGTTTCAACTATACTCTTCTCCTAAAAGCTAGTGTTTGGAACAGACAGGTTAAAAGGATACGACCACCATGGGTTTTCCAAAAAGAACATATCCGTTAGCTTCCTTCAGGGCCTTCGCTGCTGCCTTTTCGTTCGGGAGCCCAATGAAGGCCTGTCCTTTCATGCGGCCCTCCCTCATCAGGCGGATGTCAAACCTAGAGGTCAGGAGAATGAGTCAGAGAACGTCATGGTGACCAAACAAATGGAAACGTGGCTATTGCAGAGCGAAAACAACTACGCGACCTCATGAGCACACTGAGTCCTCGGGCTCCTAACACTGTATCTGTAGTCAGCTCTAAAACTGAGCCTATGAGTAGACAATAGCAGTTTGAGGATGCGCTTACATATCTTCTTTAGCTATCTTAAATGTATTTATGTGATTTAAAAATTACCTTACTAGCAACTATGAAGCACATTTCTTAAGTTGTTATGTCATATCTCTATTTTTTAAGAATTCCATGCAACCAATTCAGTACTATTACTCAAGAAACAAAAAAACAACTATATGACCAAGAACAGAAGAGTTGATCATAACCCAGAAAAATAAGCGGATTCAGAGCAGGAAGAGATGTTACTAATCACCGGGGGAAAGCCACCCCTTCACAGGGATGCCCACGGAGACTGGTTTCCTCCCCGTTGTCTTACTGAGCTCAAGTCAGAGCCCAGATTACGAAGCACACGTGTTATTCCTAGTGTAGAGTTCCACTCTCCCATAGTGTATTTTTTTCAACATTTTGGACACAAAAGTGTATTGGAGACTCCTTAGAAAAAGCAGATAATAACTTGTAACTAAAGTACTGCTTGCCAGCTAAGAGAGTCTACAGGACTAGGAAAATCACATAAAGCATGAAAAAAATACAGTGAAATTTTATAATTCACATGACTAAGTCCCATGGGGAACAATTATTAATCTTTCATTTTGTCGTGTACAACTTTCTCCATACAGAATTATTTTCCTCATGAAATTCTAACGGCAGGCAATCCTGGAAATAGAAGAAAAGAATGTACACACACATTTGTACATATTGATGTACATAAACCATTTATGTTTCTCACCATCATAATTTAAAGGCAGCAGTGAGAAAAAGGATCAGTAAGAAAACCTTCTGATGTTCTAATAAGAGGACTGGGGACTTATGCATATAATGGAGACTTTTAGGACCTGTGCAACCTATCTGAAAGGTACACAAGGCCAGCCAGGACCTGAAAGGTGCTGGTTTCTCAAGAAGTTTACAACAAAATTAACTAGTTGAGAAGTCTCTCTCCTCATCTCTTCCGCTTCTAGTTTACATGGTCAGCAGTGTTACGGACTGAGGAGCCAACTGTTACGGAATTTCAAAGAGTAAAATTCTAACTGCAAACCTTAGCTTTTACGTCATTTACAAACGTATCCCTCGGTGGCGCTCTCATAGGAGCCTTGCGGGACTCAGTCCAATTCAGAGAAGTGACTGCCGGGGGAGAGGGAGAAACTGCCTGCCTGCTGTGGGCCACAAGCCAAGGCACCAACAGTGGTTTTCCAGGGCGACTCTGCGCCGGCAGCTCTGGCATCGTCCCTGAGCTCTCAGGAATGCAAATCCACAGGCCCTGCCTCCGTCTGGGAACGCAGGCTCTCGGGAGGCACCGAGACACTCTCCAGGCGATTCCACATGCAGGTGGACCTCTGCCTTGCGACCCAAGTTTCTGAGGAGGCTATTTCTCTACGTACATTTGGCCACCAATCGTTTTATGTATTGTTTGTGGCCACTTTCATGCTCTCAACACAGCCCTGAGCTGCTGCAACCGGGACCACGTGGCCTGCCCTGAGATGAAACCACTGAAGCTTACGACCTGCCCATTTGCAAAGAAGCCTGCTGACTCCGTTTCTCACTGAAGGACAGGTGCTGGCATGAACAAGGGTTGCCTCCTAACAGGTGGAAAGAAAACTCTGAGAACATGACGGCCACTTACATTATCCGCTGTGTTTCTGATGAAAAGTCAACGTATCTTCCAAAAATAAATTTAAGGTCCTAGAATTTCAAGAAGAAAGAGAAAAAAACAAAAGCAAGTAAGGAAGTCCAGCCAAAAATAAGTAAATAAATAGTAAAACAATAAACTTTATTTACAAAATTTGACCTACCTTTTCTTGAACATGTTTAGCTAAATTCTTTACATAAATCCTACAGTTTGGTTCGCCAGGTTCATAACTTCTGAAAACCGAAAGCGTTTCCATTTCTTATTTAAAAACAAAACAAGGAAGTAAAGTTAAGATATTTTACATCGGTTTTAAAGCCTCAGAGGGAGCAAGGCTGGTCCATGTCACGGAATTACCTTCTCTAGAGACCCGGCCCTTCTCCAGCTCCCGCCGGGAGATACACTCGGACGGTGTCTCGTCAGAGTCTTCCTTACTTTCCTCTGCGATGCTCGGGTTAGGTTTGGGGAAGATCTTTCCAAATCCTACAGTGGACGCATCACCTTGCGCAGCAGGTACATCTATGGGTTAAGGTCAACAGGAGCCGTTACAAATCCCTCCTTTCAAGACCGTCTGTTTTCCACTTTTAATTTTCAAGACATCTTTGGCACTAAGCGCTCTGGTGTTTTTCTCAGACTTTAGAACAGGCAGGCAAAGCTGTTTGTCAAGGTTCAAATAGTAAGTATTTCAGGGCTTGCAGGAGTATGCAAGGGTCTTCATAAGGTGCAAAACCTTGCACTAACAGAACTGGTGCCTGCAGGCATCTACGCACAAGATAGTCACCCTACTGTTTCCTAACCAACACTGTGATTACACCAACAAAGCCACCTCACATCACACTTCACGAGCCATGAAAAAGTAAGTCTGCATAAGAACCCTTCTAGCACATTTCCAGTGCACCCTGCAATCCATTACTCACAACAGGCTAGGTGACATTCCCATCGGGAGCAACAGTGCTGATTATATAGAAAAGGTGACACAGGACAGTATCCCATGGTACCGAGCATATAATTCACAAATACTAAGACAGAAACGTTGCATATAGAATATAATTCTAACACTAACGCTGACTTAGAAACGTGTTTATGTCACATTTAAAAAACTATGCTAAGCGAAATAAGCCAGTCAGAGAAAGATAAATATATGATCTCACTCATTTGTGGAATAGAGTGAACATAAACTGATGAACGAAAACAGATCCAGAGACAGAAAAGCATCAATCAGACCGTCAAACCTCAGAGAGAGGGTAGCGGGGTCTTGCATGCATGCATATAAGCCTAACCAACGGACACAGACACCAGGGGGGTGAGGGCATGAGTTGGGGTGGGAAGGGGGCAATAGGAGGATAAGGACACGCAAGTAATACCTTAATCAATAAAGAAAATTTACTTTAAATTCCTTAGAAAAGGTGAAAAGATTTTTTAAAAAATACAAAAAAATTAACTCATAGACAACAGTATGGTGATTACCAGAGGGAAACCGATGGGGAGAGGTAGGAGAGATTAAGGAGGGACAAATGTACGGAAAGAGATTTGCCTTGGGATGCTGAAGCATATACAGATGCTGTATTATAGAATTGTGCCCCCTGAAGCCTATATAACTGCATTAACCAATGGCTCCCCAGTAACTGCAATAAAAAAATAAAGAGCATTTCTTTATACTGAAAAAAGAACTAGAACATGCTTACCAGAATTTTGTTCTTCAAAATCACCTTCCTTTTCTACATTTTTCTTAAATGCAGCTGGCATGTCGGTGGATATATGGAACTCAATCTTTTTATTCCCGACGGGCTGTGGCTGATCGAATACATCCGATGGGGACAGTACCGGGTGTAAACTGCAGCTCACAGACAATCACAGCGTTACTTTGCAACCGCAAAGAATGTCCCCGGGAAAACACTATTTCAACTATTTCATATTTACTGTACTTTTAAAAAGCTAACACTGATAAAGCACACAACATTACAGGCATTTCACAAAGTAAAACTCACATTAACTACTTCAATAAACCCTAACACATGTTCTACTGTAAGTGCTATTACGTTCCTAATTTAAAAGATTGCATATAGTCACTCAGCAAGTGACAGGGACAGTACGTGAGGACTATTAATTAAAAATGGGAAGAAAGATCATTTTAACAAATGCCTTTCTCAAATTATGAAGTTACGAGCTCAAGGGAAATTTACATAGAGAAGTTCCGTGAAATTAAAATTGCAATTAAGTAATTTAATTTGGTTAAGATATTGAAATACATAGAACTCCATGGCAAACAGACATCTCTACCACAACTGTGTTTAAGAGTGTGAGATCCTTAGGGAGACTAGCACTTACAGAACCCTAGTTCCATAATCCAAAACGGAACTACCTGTGAGAGACGGGCGCAGGTGTGGTCAGCATGTCCTTTATTTTCCGCCTTTTTCTCACATGGCGCTGTCTTGTTGCTTTTGGTCTTTTTGGCTGAAGATTGGCTAATTCCATTAGTTTGGCCATTCTGCCTTGGAGGAAGAGAAAGGAAAACATCATTTCTATACACCAAAAGGTTGCCAGTTTGATTCCTAACTGGGGCGACTACAGGAGGCAACTAACTGATCGATGTTTCTCACATCAATGTTTCTCTCTTTTTCTCCCTTCCTCTCTATAAAAAAAAAATTAAAAAAAAAAATCAAACATATCCTTGGGTGAGATTTAAAAAATAAGTGTATAACTACTATATGCTTGAGGGGGTGGCGCTGGAGATGAACAAATTCTAATGTCTCCAAGCTATCAAGAATTACTGTAAAATTCAGAAGAGCAAGAGAATCTCCTCTCATAGGATGTGTCTCTTCGAATCTAAATAAGCATGATATGATGTCACAGACCTCTGTCGGTCTTCCTCATCGCTGCTTTCATATTCAGACTCTTTACTAGATAAGTCCTCATCCTCATCCGGCAATGGCGGTTCCTCAGGTGGCCGAGGAGACACAGGTGGCAGAGGGGCGTGTAAGGGCACATAGTCTTCATACTAAACAACAACAGAACAGATGATGTTTCCAGAACAGATACACCACTCCGCTCGATGCATGACTCTCCTCTCTCTGTAGCTCATGATATTCTGACACACTCCACACACACCAAGGGACGCCTGCATGGCAGATGGCTAGCTGAGCAAACACGTGCTTCTTCCTGGGCACCTGGCATACACTTTTAAGAATCTCTACTTAAAGGTGTATGCTAAAGTAATCAAGTATTTTCCAAACTTCCTTGGCAGTTAAGAGTTCACCAGGGAACTGTTTTAGCCAATGAAGGGTTGGCATGAAAACCTTCCACACATGAAATTCTATTCCTTCTTACTTGGCAGGCTGCACAGCAAAGTCCTCACCGACCTGGAAACACGCGCAGTGGGACCGAGGTCTGTTGAATGACTCAATAGGGCAGAAATCATGCTGCCTTATTTTTGGAATGAACTTGACATGAGCCAGAAGTAGCTTATATTGCATCAAGACTTGAGTTTATTTGTTAATTGCAGTTGGCATAATCTTAATATTCTTGCACTGAGCCAGGCGCTGCAGTGGTGGGAAAATTTTCTATGTAAATGTCAACACTGAAAATAATTTCTCATTGAGGTTATCCGAAAAAGGACTGTGGCAAAATAACAACCAGAATTATTCCACAGCACACAAAGCCTATTACCTGAATTCCTGATAAATGTGCATAGCAAATTCTAATTAAAATATTAGCAACCTTCTGCAAAGAAAGCTCTATATGCCACAAAACCGAAGCAGGGGATGAGATAAGGAAGTCGGCTCTACGTAATTATCCTACAGGGGCATGCTGCCCTGGATGGAAGGGCTAACAGCTTTGCATTCTCCACATGACCCTTATCTCCATCACAGTGACTCTACCTGCTCCTTAGTTTCAGGCGCAGGAGAGGCCAACAGCACAGCATCTGTAGCATTTAGTCTCAATAATCCCACCCCTGGAGGAGCAGTTTTGAATCTTGAAAATTCTAAGAGCTTTCTTACCATGGGAGGTCGTGCAGTGATTGGTCCAAAAGGTGTGGGCAAGTTCATTTTATTCATAAGATGAAGCACCTTAAAGTGACAGAGCATTTAGAATCGCTTAGTAAAGTGGTGTTCAGCTCACGCTTTATTCACTTAAAAACCTGGCGATGACACTACTGATTACTGTGGTGCAGAGGCCAGCAGACCTCTCACCTTCGTGACCCCAGGACAGGCCTGGAACAAGCCCTGGGGTACCTCAGGTTAGCCTTCCTAAATTTCTGTCCGTTCTGCAAACATTATTCTCACTATTACAATACAAAATCTCCTGACATGTTACTTCTCCCTTGATTATTGTAAATTTAGGGAACAGAGAAGTAAAATAACAAAATCAACATTATCTACATTCTGTACTTCAAATAGTATCCTATTACTATCAATTCTTTCAAACCTTTGCCCAGGGGTCAACTATGTCCTTCCCTTTCCTCTACTTGAAGGTGTATGCTAACGTAGCCAAGAGTTACCAGAAATTGCATTTCCCAAATTATCTTGTGTTTATTAGTATTAATACTAAACATAATGGACTGCTTATGCCATAGTTTATAAAAGCCTGTACTTTAAGGCGATAATATCTCATTACCGTTTGAACTGGACTGAATGTCTGTGACTCACCCCACCCCCCAATTCACATGCTAAACCCTGACCCCCAATGTGACGGTATTACCAGGTGGGGGGGGGGGGGGATGGGGCTTAGGGAAGTAATAAGGTCACATGCCAGGCCATCTGCCACCTGAAGGGGGCCCTCACCAGAACCCCACCTCACTGACACCCTGATCTTGAACTTCCAGACATGAGAAATAATTTTCTGTTGTTTATAAGCTGCCTACTCTGTGGCATAGTTACAGCAGACTGCACTGATGATGACACCTGTAAACCACTGTAATATCATGCCTGTCGGAATTAGTCTAATTAGTTCTACATGGAAAACTCTGAGAATCGGCATGGGAAAGACAACGTCAAGTTCCTCATGCATTTACTGTGGCGAAAGCTGGTTTTACTCTACGCACCTGGACATAGAACTTGGGCACACTCGCCAGGGCGTTTACTATGTTTGCGAGGATTGTGCTGGACGGCGGCGGGTACATGTACTTGAGGCAGGAATCCAGAGGAAATGTCAGCCTAGAAAAAATATTTAAAATGCTTATTGTGTTCCACTGAGTTTCATATCAATAACTCGTTTTAGATAATCTGATAACATACAGAACCAATCCGGTAATTCAGGAGTCTAGGGTTGCTTGGGGCCTAATAGACCCAAACAAGCCCATTTAGGAAGAAAGCTGCCTTCTGGCCGCATCAGAAAAACAGGACTTTTCTTATCAGACCTTATCTCGTAGCTCTGAGCATTCTAATGGAACCAAATTCAGTGACCAGTTCTTATAGCTCAAAATGTTTAATCGACAGACTAAAAACAGACGTCTATGACAAAATATCTCTTATGAATAAATTATCTGATTTACAATACACACACACACCAGAGAGAGAGAGAGAGAGAGAGAGAGAGAGAGAGAGAGAGAGAGAGAGAGAGAGAACAAAATACAACGAGAAAGCGCTAACCCATGGTTTGGTGCAATTCCATTTTCTATAGTCAAACAACCAAGTTCTTTCTTTTCTTTATCATCTTCCACAGGCTCATCAGACCTAGGACACACAGAATCAAAGTTGATCTTAACTTTAGAAATAGAGTGAAAAAGTACATACAGGAAAAAAAAAGATCTTTTCACACATGGCATCATGGAAACTGTTCCAAAACACATGAAATGTTCAGATACTGTCCATGACATGCCACATTTCATGTGATCTTCACTGAAACCCTAGGAGGACGGTGTGCTCAATCTCACTGAAGACTGAAACCCCTGAAGTTCACATGGTGTACGACAGTGACGCTCCGATTTCTGTAACCGCATCGCTCTCCTCCCCCGATTTCTAACTTAGCAGACCGGGTTAAGGCCCAAACACCTGTATGCCAGTCAAGATCCTAGAGGATGCAGCTGGTCCAGGGATTACTAGTCTTCGAGAACCACTGGTGTAAAGCTTATTTGTAAAGGCTATATAACTTACAAAGAGTTTTAACTAGAAGCCTAATACCAGTCTTTGATTGCAAAAGCCCTACCTATGCATCATACCCACTGTCTGTAATACCACAGACTTTATGCTAATTACCTTCCCTCCACTTAAAGTTGAATGTTGTGAAGGGAACTCTCTTCCCACTTCACATTAATTCCTAATATTAACTCCTAATGCACGACTGGGAACAAAAATACATGGTTTTAATGCACCAGATCCAATTAGAGACACGTATCCATCAATGTTAGGAAAACCCAACTACCCACGCACCTTCTCTTTTTGTCTGTGCCCGAAGAGGGACATGGGGAATGAGCTTCATCTTGCTCTTTGGCGAATTCAACCACTAAAGTGTGACCTAGAAGTTTCAGCTGGTGGAGTCTTGTCAGCGCCTTCAGTTGGAAGAGAAGAATAAGAAACTTGGTAACTGCACCAACAGTGATTTGTTAGAGACCATCTACATTCGCACATGTCCTCAGTTGATGCTGTTACCACTTCTCTGGCTATTTCCTACCCACTTCTAATTTCTGGCTGCCCAGCCTTTCTCACTGGCTTCCTATCACTTAGCAAAATTAAAATCTGATTAAATCCAGAACATAGTGAATCTACTGTTTGTAGATCCCAATACCTAAACTCTGGGTGAGATCTGCCAACTGACAGTCATAGGCGGCCTGCGGAGCCAAATCTTGAAATACAAAACTATAGTTTGTATCCAGTTTGTATCAGTTATTTTTGAACTGGATAATTGTTAACTTGGATTGTAAAGAAAAAGTCTCACCTTTACAGCTGCTTTTTCACTGGGGAAAGTAGCAAACGCTGTATGTTTCTGAAAAAGAATTAAGGCACAAAAATTATTTCAAATATAATTTCAGGTCTTCATAAGGAAGTCTGATATTTTACCAGATAGTAGTGATTTGACACATTAATAAAATCTTGGAAAAGAATGAAAAATCAAGATCACTTTAACTGATTCAACTGCTAATTTCATTACAGTGGTTTTGAATCTTTTCTGGATTAGACTGGAGATGAAAACTATGTAGCCTTTTTTGTTACCAGTATGCTCGCATGCTCCCCCAAAACACACACACACACACACACACACACACACACACACACACAAACACTCACATCCCTCAACTAGTTCAATAGATAAAAAAGTTTAAAAACTGCTACTCTTCCCAAAGGACTATCCTTAAACTATCCAAAAATATAAAATATCTGCCACTTTACAATACATATAAGATCTTAAACTTTATACACCCAAATGCAGAGTTTAAAAATGTTCATAAGAAAGAAAATTCCTTGAGTGCATGCCTCCTGTGGGCTTTCTTTGTTATAAGAGTTCAAAGGAAGAGCTCTATTTTAAAATATAAATTGTAAATATTTTTACAACAGAAAAGGAACATTAAGTCGAAAGAAAATAAAGCAGTGGTTCTCAACCTTCCTAATGCCGCGACCCTTTAATACAGTTCCTCATGTGGTGGTGACCCCCAACCATAAAATTATTTCGTTGCTACTTCATAATTGTAATGTTGCTACTGTTATGAATCGTAATGTAAATATCTGATATGCAGGATGGTCTTAGGCGACCCCTGTGAAAGGGTCGTTGACCCCCCCAGGTTGAGCACCGCTGCCTATTACGCTAAGAAAGAGTTCTTGCCTAAAGCAGTTAAATTGTTACTTTTGAGTAAATTGTTACTTTTGTCTCAACTGATCCCAGATGACATGACAAAGCGCACTTAAACGGGACCGCATAGCATATCCGTATCTGCTGGTCCACAGCAGGCCCTGGAGTAACGAGTGCCATTCCCTTCAAGTCCGCTCCTCCTAAGCTGATGAGCTGCCTCGGGAATTCGATTACCCTTTGTCTCCATCAATCAGCCTACGGCACAACCAGGTTCCCGGCACGTCCTTCTGCCGAGGATACGGAGGACTTGCTGTACCTGACGCTTGGATCAAACTGGTCTTTTTACACTAATCCTCCCCTCTGGCTGCTGTCAGATCCCACCCCCCAGACAGGGGGGCTGCAGCTCCGCGGGTGACCCGCCCCGAAGACCGCCTTCCTCTTCCAATGCGGGCAAATCCAGCTACGGCACCGTCAGAAATCCTGCAACTCGCTCACTCCAACCTCCTGCTGCAGCTTCTCCTCTCTGCTCGTGCACTGGCTTATAAGTGAACCCGTATCTTTTTGAGTCCTTCTTGGGAGGGGCACCCCCATCTTCCGAGGCGTTTCGGGGCCCCGGGATGGGGACCTAACCATAGCCCAGCCGCGTTCGGTTCTCCAGCCTCGCCCCCCCACTCCCTTCCCCGCGGCGCCGTCAGCAATCCAGGCGTCCGCCCACATCGCCCCTCGCGGCGCCCTCACCAGTCGCCCCTTATCGGACAGGACGCGCACGGACTGCGCCCCGAAATACTTGAGCAAGTCCTCCTTCTCCTCCGCCGTCAGCTCGGCCGGCAGGTGCCTCACGAGGAGGGTGCGGTCGCCCCGCGGCGGGGACTGCGAAGCGGAGCTCGGGCATCCTCTGGCCGCGGGCAGCGGCTGCTCGGGGGCCGCCATGGACCCCGGAGAAGGACCGACCGGGGCGCGGAGCGTACCGCCGCGGGGAAACGCAAGCTGGGGTCAATGTGCAAGTTTTCCGCCTCGCGCGAAGGATTCTGGTAGCGCGGAAATGCCGCGAGAGGTGGTCGCCTTCTCGCGAGACTCTCGCGAGAGTGACACTCCGGAGGGCGGCTCCCGGGACTGGGAGGCGTGGTCGTGCAGTGATTGAAAAGGAACGTGGTTAGAATCCCTGGCGGCTGCGGAAGGTATTAAAAACGAAAATGTGCCCGAAAGAGTGTGAGGATTTAAAAAGTTGTCAAAGAAGGAACAGAGAGGCGAGACCTCCATCGAGCTGAGGAAGGAGGGACGCCGGACAGAAGGAGTCTGATGCGCATGTGCGGGCGGCGAACGGGCTGGGGCTCCCGCAGGGGCGTGGCGCCTGCGCAGTCGGCCGCGCCGGCGGGCTTCCAGCTCCTGCCCGGAGCAGGGGAGGGTGCAGCGTGCGCTGGTGGTTGTGGGTTTAGGGTCGGGATCGGCTAACTCGGAGACAGCCAGTTCTTTTTGCAGCTCCGCGAGGTCCACGCAGGCCGGAGAACTCGGTGTAAGGAAGGAAGGGTCGAGACACACGAGTTTTGTCTTCCGGGTCCCTGTGCACTGAGCAGCCCGGTGGGCGCTGCGGCCAGGCTGGTTTCTTGGCGAACTCGCGCGTCGCTCCTGCGCTCACCTCGCGCAGCGGTGAAGCGGGGCTCTCTACTCCTGGCTGAAGACGCTCGCGTGGTGTTTCTGTCCACTTAGACACGCGGCAAACGCACCCCTTAATGATCTTGATCTTCTCCGAAGGGGACCTTGCCTTTAAGTCCCCGTCTACCTCTTCCTTCTGCAACGACACGGTTTCCTATGTATTCCGGTTATTTGTGAGTTTGATTGAATTCGAGCACTTCATCATTATCCACCCAGAACGTTGCCGTAGCCCCTCTAGTGGGTCTCCTGACTTCCACTGCACACACCTTGCAGTCTGCTCTCCCTCACTGTACCCAGTGCGATTAAAAAAAAAACACACAAACTTTTATTGACTTCAGAGAGGAAGGGAGAGGGAGAGCTAGAACCATCAATGATGAGAAAGAATCATTGATCAGCTGCCCCCCGCACGCCCCCTATTGGGAATGGAGCCCAAATCCCTGGCATGTGCCCAGACTGGGAATCTCACCCTGACCTGCAGGTCCACAGGCCATGCTCAACCACTGAGCCACACAGGCCAGACAGCCAATCTTGTCTTTATCTTGCCTGCATGTATCAGGGTGTCCGTTTTGCATTCAGAGGCAGCTAAAAGCACAGCGTTGGAAGTGAAGCTGCCTGGGTTTACATTCCTGTTCTGCCGCGTGACTTAGGGCGAGTTCCTTAACTGCTCTGCCAAGTTCTCTGATCTGTAAAACGAAGACGCCGTCTTCCGGAATTATCGGCTTGTTATTAAGTATTAAATTAATGAATCTGCCCTACTGTCGTTCTCTTTGTTATTTTTACTTTTAATTGCTGGTTATATGGGTAATGTTTGCCTTCCCGCTAGATATTTAGGGACCATGTTATTTTCTCCCCTACTGTAGCTCCAGACCTCAGCTCATAACAGCCACTCTATAAATTGTTGAAAATATTTTTTTTTAAAAAAATAGTTTTAAGTCGAGGTAACAGTGAGTGCCTGTGCACGCACTGTAGTCAGCTGCATATTCTCAGTTATCCGTCACGGTCACTAGATGGCAGGCTTGTCCCAGACAAGGAAAATGCTGCTTTAAGCCCCCAGAACTCAAGATGGGGAAGTGTCATATACTAGTACAGTGCATGGTTTTTAGGCTGGTAGAATGATAGGAAGATGAAAGGTTATTCATAAATAAGAATTGTTTATTTTTATTCTTCATTCCATCTTGTGCTCTACCCTTCTGCCTAGCTCATCTTTCATTTGATTTATTTTTATTTTATATTTATACTAGGGGCCCGGTGTACAAAAATTTGTGCACTTGGGGCAGGTCCCTTAGCTCAGACTGTGCCCTCTTGCAGTCTGGGACCCTTCGGGGGATGTACACCTGCTGGCATGCCAGGTCATCCTGGGTGAGGGACTGATGGATGTCTGTAGGCTGGCCAAGCCCCCCAGTGGGGACCCTCACCCCATGGGGGTGTGGCCAGCCTGGGTGAGGGGCTGAGGGCCATTTTTAGGCTGCCCACAGCTCCCATTGACCCAACGTCCCAGCAAGGCTGGCTGGAATCAGGTTTCTGGGGTTTATTTATTTTCTGTAATTAAAACATTGTTTCCTTGAGCAGGGGCTCGGCTGGCCTACGCAGGCAGTTTCAACTCCATCGCTGGTGCAACGGAAGCCTCCTGTTTGCTCTAGCTCCGTGGTTGCTGACCGCCATCTTGGCTGGGTTAATTTGCATACAGTCACTCTGATTGGCTGGTGGGTGTGGCTTGGCTGGCGGGTGTGTTTTAGGTGTCTCGGAGTGATGGTTAATTTGCATATTACTCTTTTATTAGATTAGATTTTAAGTTTTTAAGAGCAACGTGTCCCTTTCGAGGCTGCTCCCCAGTGTCCTGCTCACCCCCAGCAGTGCAGACCCAAGACCTGGCTAAGGGCACCTATTGGCACTTCTGTCCTTGGTGTTTTGTTCAGTAGAGGTCAAATCCTGAACACATTAACTCCAGAGCCGGCAAGAGGCATATATAACTGGACGTGCTGAAGTTTCATCTCTTCCATTTCTAGAAATTCTGTTTCCTTAAGGACCAACTGATGCCATTCTCCCTTTCTCTGGACATTTTTTTCCAAATGGAAAAGCTAAGGAAAACCACACACATCCGTATTTGCTGAGCTCTTAAGGTCCCTTCAGCATCCAAACTACAACCAAACTCAAACCAGCCGCACTTGTCAGTGTTTGATTTCAAAATTCCGGAGCCTGAGGCTCCATGTGGTCCTTGTGGGCAGGAACCACCAGCCAGGGCTTCCGGAGAAAACGTTTGCGGACTCCTAGACCCGGTCAGAGGCCCCAGGACCTGGTCAGCGGCTGGAGCTGCCCTGTGCGCACAGTCTCAGGCAGAGCCCAGAGCACACAGGAGACTGGACGGAGGTCAGCGGGCATCCTCTACATACGATACATCTAGCATTTCTCTCATCCCACTGACACCTTGTTACGATATTCATAATTTCCCATGAAAAACAAGGTCTCTTAGAGGATTATTATTAACCAGAGTTTTCTTCATTCTTTCAACCACAGACCTTTACCTGCTGGTTCCAAAATCTACCGTGATTATGGCTGGAACATGAGTTCCGTTCTGTCTTATGGCCTGTAGCCTTCATTCTTGAGCAAGAACTTGGTCTTTTTTTTTTTTTCTTCTGATTATTGCTCACTTATGTGGGTGTGAGGCGCGTGCCATTTTCATTCTCTTCCAGCTTGCAATGTGTGTCATTTTGGAAAAAGAAACTGCTATTGTGCCTGTTTAATTTCACCTTTTTTAGCAACATTACCAACAGGCACCGGTATAAAAGAAAGAAATGAACGTGTTGAAGGGTCTACAAATGAGGTAACCTCTAAATGCTCAAACTTTGGGGCTTTTGAAAATTAATTTTATAAATATCAATTGAAATGGATTAAATGTGCGTATGTGCTTCTTATTAATCAAAAGGCACGTGAAAGTATTTTTCCTCTACTTTTAGCAAAACGGAGTGAGTAGCATAAGGTTGCTTCTATCTGCAAAGTTTTCAAAAGCTTTTTACCTATTTCAGATAGTTTTAGCCAGATTGTATATTACAGTGTATTAAGTCAGAAAAAATACCTGTTTCGTAGGATCAAAAACAAATTATTGTTGTCTTCTAGGTAATCTGCATGATACATCTAAACAACGGAAGTCTGACATTTAGTCAATATCTGTTTTCCAAAGTAATGATTTTGGTCAGTACAGTTATTCATAGATACCTCAGTTATCTAGAATTAAGCAAACTGGCAACCTAGCTCATGTAAAATAAAGCTTATCCTCCTATCAAAACATTCAGACAGGTAACTTGCCCCAGACCGTCCCATTTCTCAGCCACGGGGCTTGCATTGAGCTACCTCTGTTTACGTCAGGGCGAGTCTCATAGGCTGGAAGCCATCACGATCCAGCCACTGACCTTGTTTCGGGGGAGCAGCAGACAGTCCTATGAAGGTCCGCTGAGGTCAGCTGGACTCCTCCAGCCTGGGCTCGGTGATGCGGGCCGCGTGGCTCGGAGACAGCGAGGCGTGTCGCTAACCAGGGCGCGCGCTGAGAACGGGGCTCCGCAGGGAGCAGGCCCTAGCGTTGGCCCTGAGATAGGCTTGCTTCTCTCCGCCCTTCCTTCCCTGACACCCCCCTTCGTCGCATTTCCTGACAGGAGCTACCAACAGAACCCCATCCCAGGAAGGGCCAGCGCAGGAACTGAGAGGGGTGCTGCTTTCCTTGCGGGGGGCACCTCAGCTCCTGGAGGCATCTTCCTTCTACACCGTCTTAGAATTGTTCATAAATCAAAAATAGGAACCTGAGTAAAGAACCAGAGAGGTCATCTAAGAATAAACTTCAGTTGGTGTTTATAAAATACCAGCGTGTTAGGTCCATGTGCACGTACACACAGTGAGAGTCTGAACAGCATCTCCTTTTTCAAAGTTAATCCAAGCGCATCTAGTTGCCTTGTGACGTAAATTGCATTGTTTCTGAAACAATGCCCCCGAAGACGTGGGAGTGGATGGGCTCTAAGGCTGCTGGTCTTTTCCCAAAATGACACCCCTCGTGTCACCTCCTTCTCCCAGACACCAGGTCACGGAGACTAAAGAGCAGGGGTGGAGATTCGAACGCTAGCTTTAGAGGGATCTAGTTTATTCTTAGTTGAATAAGAATAAATTTATTCTTTGGTTCTTTATGCAGGTACCTGTTTTTGACTTGTGAACAATTCTAAGGACCTCCATTGTGTAGTTTTGAAGCGAACAATAGAGAAACAAAAGTTGAAGGTGAAGATGGGCAGCCCGCCGCAGCCTGTCAGCATGAAGAGCCTGGGGATAACGGGCCTCAGCTTCCTTTTTGGGCCTTTGGCCCCGGTTTCTAGGATGATTTCTTAGGCCCTGTTAGTAAGGACATTATAACTTACAGGATAACAATTTGGATTATTGTTTTCTTAGAAAAAAATGGATAAATGAAGAAAAGCATCTTTGTGTTTAAGATACTAAGTTGCAGCCGCAGCAGGGTGGCTCCGTTGGCTGAGTGTCGTCCCATGCACCTGAAGGTTGCCAGGTCCATTCCTGCTCAGGGCACATGCCCAGGCGGCGGGTTCAGTCTCTGGCTGGGTGCGTGGGGCAAACAACCAATGATGTTCCTCTCCCCCTCCCTCCCATTTAGGCCTATCTGTATATATATATACAAACATATACATACAGATAGGCCTGAATGGGTGAAGAAAAACTCATTATTAGTTCTGTGATCTTGAGAAATCGCTTCACTTCTCTGAAACTCACCTGTAAAGTAATTATAATATCAAGCTCAAGAATTTCTGTGAGGATTTAATGACATAATATATGTAAAGTGCCTGTAAGAACTCAATGAATGCTAGCTGCCATTATCGTAATGAGCGATCAACTTTGTCATAATTAAATAATGTTTGATTATTATCATGTTGTTGTAACTTTTAAATTTTGTTGAAAGCTCAGTCTTGCAGTTAAATTTGACAATAATCCAGTCAAGTTCAGATTTACATATGTCATGTTTCAATTTAAGAATATCCCTGGCACTTTCATAGGATGCTGACAGCAAGGAAGCTGAAAATCCTCACTGGCTTATCAGCTATTAATTCTTTATAGCAGATTAGGTACACTGGAGAAGAATTAGAGTTAGCACTATCGGTCATGAGGCTCAAGAACATTGTAATAATGGAAGAGTGAGAAAGCGAATTGTTGAGAGTCTTTACTTCCGTTAAGTTAAAATCAAGGAGAGTCTAAACAGCATCTCTTTTTTCAAAGCTAATCCCAACGAATCTAGTTGCCTTGTGACGTAAAGCAAATCCTTGCCAGCAGAGTTGTAATGTGTGACCACAGAGCCGGTGGATGGCTGCAGCACCAACGGGTTTAAGCTATGAATTACGCTACCTACGAGTTCCTCCAAATATGTTCTTCATATGCACAAGTGCACACAATCACACACGTTCCTATCTCTCTAATTGTTAACTCAAACTTAGATATATGGTCAACTCTGCTGGTTACTTATGCCCATCATCCATTCCCCTCCTCCTCCTCATGGTGCTAGACACCAGGTCACATAGATGAAAGAGGAGATTAGCGGTGGAGGGGGGTGGAGATCAATGCCTTGCACACATTCTGTCCAGCAGACCTGAAGGGATGAAGGCAGGGATGGGCATCTGACGGGTTTCTCTCGGCTTGTGACTTGTTGCACCCACTTCTGTTCCTCACCAGTGTATGATTCCAGCCCAGTGTTAAACGTTGCATTACAATTGATTACAGTTAAGAAAGGGTCTGATGGACAAAAAAAAGTTAAAGGAGTTCATCACCACCCAACCAGCATTATATGAAATACTGAAAGGTATCCTTTGAGAAGAGGATGAAGAAAAAATAAAGATAAAAATTATGAACAACAAATACTTATCTATCAACAAGTGAATCTAAAAATCAAGTGAATAAGAAATCCGATGAACAGAATAAACTGGTGAATAGAATAGAATCAGAGGCATAGAAAGGGAGTGGACTGACAATTTTCGGGAGTAAAGGGTGTTGGGGGTGCGGGAAGAGAATGGACAATGATCGTACACCTATGGATGAGGACAGCGGGGGAGGGGATGGGGACAGAGGGTGGGATGGGAACTGGGAGGAGGGGAGCTATGGGGGAAAAAAGAGGAACAACTGTAATAATCTGAACAATAAAGATATTTAAAAAAGAAAGCGTCTGATGGTTGATTTTATGTGTCAATTTGGCGGGGCTGTGGTGCCCCCAGCTCTGTGACCAAATATTCTAGATGTGAATGTGAGGGTGTTTGGGGGTGAAATTAACTTTTAAATTTGAGTCAAGCTGCTTGCCCTTCCTGTTGTAGGTGGGTCTCCTCTAACTAGTTGAAGGCTTGAGTAGAAGAAAAGAGAAGGAATTCTGAAGCGGAAGGCCTTAACTGGCTGCCCCTGGTCTTCGGCCGGCCAGCCCACCCTGCAGATTTTGGACTTGCCAGCCTTCACCACCAGGTAAGCAAATTTCCAAAAATAAATCTCCGTGTACACACACAACCTGTTGGTTCTGGTTCCCCAGAGAACCCTGACAAATACAAGGGTACAGCTAACATAGCTACTCCATGAGGTGTATGTTCATGCTCATTTTCTAGGAGAAACTTCTGTTCCGCAGGAAAGTAAGACGATGATGATGATGATGATGCTAATTGCAATGTATAGCGACACATTATAATTCACATTATTTAAAGCCTACAGTGTTTCATTGTCCTGACGCGACCATCTGTCTTGGCCCCTATATGTTACTAATTTATTTATCACACAAAATGATTGTGTACAGTGAAGTAGTTCAACCATAAATCAGATGATTTACCATGACAAGTAAACAGGAGTGTTTACCCAGTGAGTTTCACCTTAGGTTTGGTCTGCAACCAATGCAGAAGGCTCCCTTGTACTCATGAATGGGTTCAGTGAAGCTAGCCAGCGCACCTGCCAAAATGCCTTCAAAACGTTCCTTTCACAGAACCCAAAAAGTTAAAAATGTTCAAAAATGTGCATTCCAAGTGCTGAGGGAACAAGCACAGACCTGTGTTAACCTGTGTTTATATGAAGTGGGAATGCACGTCACTGAGGCTGAATTGTATGAGAGGACCGGGGACCTAGCCACGATTTGGGGGCAAGGTGTTTAGATAAGGCACTGCTCAAGTAAGGAAATGTCTTTCATGGTGGGGTGTGTGTGTGTGTTTAATTCAATAAAATACCCCTCTAAGTTTACCATTTTTTTGTGTTGTGTTTTTTTTGGGGGGATGAGGGGGTGGGAAGATGCTTTTATAATACACGAGGGAAAACAAGAAATGATGATGATAATAGCTGCTTTCAAACTTGTGACTCAGACATGAACATTCTTGCCCTAGCCAGTTTGGCTCAGTGGATAGAGCATCGGCCTGCAGACCAAAAGGTCTCAGGTTTGATTCCAGTCAACAGCACATAGGTCAGCTGCAGGCTCCTTCCTGGCCCAGGACCTGGTCAAGGTGCATGCAGGAGGCAACCAATCAGTGTGTTTCTCTCACTTGATGTTTCTCTCTGTCTTTCTCCCTCTCTCCCACTCTCTCTAAAAATCAGTGGAAAAATGTCCTTAGGTGAGGATTAAAGAAAGAACATTTTTCAGGCTTCGGATGGAAGTCCACTGGAGGTGGGACAGACCAAGACAGTCTTTTCCCAAAGGCTTGGGCCCTCCATGTTGATACCCATCTGACCTTCTGTCTCAGGGGAGATAGATGCCTCTCCCATGTGTTTAAGCGCATCCACTCCCACATCTTCAGGGGTATCGTTTCACAAACGAATCATCATTTCTGTCCTCGGAGGTTCAGTTTATCCCCATCCTTCACCAGGGCCGTTTGCTTGAGGTTTTTAATGCAGCACACTCCAGCTCTCAGCCCTTCTTTCTATACCCTTTATTTATGTCTGTTCAGCCAGCCGCCCGAGGCTCAGCAGCGCCTCCTGTGGCTGAGAGTCATCTCACCACTGGCTGAGGGCAGACTGTCTAAGGCTGCAGTAAGAAACTGGTTTCAAACAACACACATCTATTATCTCATCATATCGGAGGTCAGAGCCTGGGTGGACTCCACTAGTTTCTCTTCTCGACCCTCCAGGAGGTAGAAATCAACGTGTTGGCTTTTATGGGGAGGTTCCAGGAAAAATGCACCTGGAAGCTCATTCAGGTGGGGTTGGCAGGGGTTAGTTCCTCAGGGGTGTAGGACGGAGGTCCTCGTCCTTGCTGGGGGCACCCTCAGCTCCTTAAGGCATCTTCCTTGTACAGTGAGAGCCTGTGTCAGCACTCAGCCCTTCTCATGCCTGATTGCTGTGGCTAGGACTGAATTGAATTTTTTAATAACTCCTTTTTTATTCCTCATTATAGAAATTTATTGTTCAAAATAATAGGTTTTTTTTTTTTTTTTACCAAAAAACTGTAGCTTATTATTTTCAAGAGATGCTGTTTAGTTTATTGGGAACTATTTATAGATCTTAAACATATTCTTTTTTAAAAAATATATTTTATAGATTTTTTACACAGAGGAAGGGAGAGGGATAGAAAGTTAGAAACATCGATGAGAGAGAAACATCGATCAGCTGCCTCCTGCACATTCCCCACTGGGGTTGTATCCACAAGCAAGGTACATGCCCTTGACTGGAATCGAACCTGGGACCCTTGAGTCCACAGGCCGACGCTCTATCCGCTGAGCCAAACCGGTCATAGCTTAAACATATTCTTAAGTTGCCAAGTTCTCCTTAAGCGTAGGCCTACAGAGGGCAGACAGAAGGTAGCATTCAGGGTTAGGGTTCTGTTAGCCTCGTGACATGAACTGGGATAGAGTCAAGGAATAGAGGGTAATGACAAGAGAGCGAGTGAAATATTGGGCCTTGGACAGGGAATATAAAGAGATGGCTGAACTTCAGCCCCGTGAGGTAAAAGATAACGGAAGGGGATGGAAGGATGAGAGATTGGCATCAGGAACTTGCAGTATATTCACTTCTAGTTTTCAGGTGCTCATTGAGACATCTAGTGTAACCGGAAGAAAATAACTAATACTAGGAAGTCTAGTTATTGGATTGATTGTTGTTGACTGACTTGAGTCAGAGAGAGTTTTACCTTGAAAATCCAAAATATAAATATAACTTAAGCAACATAAAAACATTTCCTCGTTTATTTGTATAGAATTATCCAATTTAATACTGCAAAGAGGTATTTTCTCTTTGATGGTCTTACCAGAGTATATCATCTTTAAAAAACACACCAGTGAATTAATAACATGTTAATAAAAGTACATAACCTACTCCTGAAAAATAAAGACTTTTCACAACTCCTCATTTGCATTGTTGCCTTAAAAGGAAGTTCTTGGTGAATGAGGGAAAATGCTGTCAGTGCTCGGAGGTAAGATAGAGTCATTCTTTTATATCCACTTTCATGTTTACACACTTTTCAGGAAAAGAAGCCTTTATAATGCTTTCTTTCTCGTTTTCCTGTACACAAAGATTGACATTAACATGCATTTTAGTTTGTTCTGCTTCTGAGCCATTAAAGTTCCTTAATTCTTTAAAAAAAAAATGAGCTAAGAACATGCCAGCTATCACTTAGTTTTTAAATAAGAGTACACAGATATTTATGAGACCAGTGGATTACTGTGGAATTTTAAAGATTCAAACTATAAATTGTCATCATGGGTCTAATATATTTTAAACGTAATATAATAATTACTAGAGTCCCGATGCATGAAGATTCGTGCAAGAATGGGCCTTCCTTCCCCTGGCTGCTGGCACCGCCTTCGCTCCGGCCTGGAGCCGCCTTTCTGCCTTCCCATGCTGCCCAGAGGCCCAGAGCAGCTGGGGAGATTGCAGAAAGCCTGCGTCGTTGCTATGGTGATGACACAAGCGTTCTGCCCCACCCCCGGACGCTTGGCACCTGCATATGCAAATTAACCCACCATCTTTGTTGGGTTAATTTGCATACTCCTGATTGGCTGGTGGGTGTTGTGAAGGTACGGTCAATTTGCATCTTTCTCTTTTATTAGTGTAGATATCCTTTTTCCACACAGAATAAACCTTTGCCTGCTGAGCCACCTATGCTATTGCTCTAGCTGACCACTAGAGGTCAGTATTCACAGACAAATGAAAAGCCTTTTGGAATTACAGGTTAATACAGTTCAATCTTAAATTCTGTCTGCCCCAAATCACTAGAAAGACCATAGTGCTACTTCCTATAATAACATTATAACACTGTAACACAAACTTTAAACCAGAATAGTTTCAGATAATTAAGTGATAAAATAGGCCTTACCACTGGGATGAGTGAGCCAAATCATGTGATTTAAGATCTCCCCCCATCTGCTGGATGCTGTATGCGTTGTTCAGGCATCAGCTGTGAATCCTCACACAGCAGCCTCGAGACTAGAAAAGAGATGCCATATGTCATTCCCAGCACCCTGCTCTGTCCCACTAGGAATCTGACTTTTGGGTTGGCCTTGGTCATTTGACCTCCGGGCACAAATGGGCCACATGTCTACGTAAAGAGGATCCTGGCGTCGGCCTGGAGGTAGTCCCGTTCCACCATGTGAACTGGCTGTCCCAGCCGATAGGAAAGACTTCGGGACGGAAGTCAAAGAACCAAGGTTTTCTTTCCTAAGAGTCTTTTGCTTTTCTGTATCAACTCACGGGGGAAAAAAACTTTCTCTGGGACTACAGTTTCATGAAACTTCGAGTCTGCTGTCGCAGGGCAAGCACCTGGGCCTGGCTGTTCCATGGGCGACATGTCTGGGGTTATAAGGAAGAGCCCCGTTGCCCAGACCAGCCACCCCGCCGATGAGTCAGGACACCTTCACTGGGTCCATTCATTGCCTGGCCCTAGTGGGAGTTCCCAGCACAGCCTGCCAGTGAGATGCTGGTAATTCGGACGCTGCTTTGGGGAATTGGGTAAGACTGCCAGGACTCATTCCTGAACTTTAGCAGCCACAAAAGAGTATTTTTCTGTCGTCTGTAACCGATTCAAAGCCAGGTCTCCAAAGGACAAGCTGGCTTTTGTGCCCATCTTCCCTGACGTCCACCGACTAGTAATGTTACGACTTCGGGTTTTCAGCAAGATCGCAGGAAACACTGGACGAAAGGGGAGGAAAGAAAGCAAATGTCATCTTTTGACCGGAGTAGCCTGTTCTCACCATTTGCTCATTTTCGAAGATTCTCTTCGGAAAATTATTACGTGCTAAGTCGCCACAAGTTAATGGTGCGTTACTGTTAAATGAGGGATTAAATCAGTGATGTATCAAGAATCATAAAAAAAAGATTGCCCAAATCTTTAGATGTTGAATACAGAAGCGATTCCTGCCAGTTCACATTCAAAACTGCTTGCCTTGCCTTGAAAAAATATCTCCACAATCCTCTCCCCAGTGGATGGGCTAGTAAGCACATGGTATTATTATTATTCATTACTAGTATTTAGTTTCTACATTTTAGCCCACTTGAATGTTGGCTGATGTTTTGAAACATTTGAGGGGCAGAGATAGCTTTTCTCAGTAAGGGTTCGGTGTCCTTAAATATCTCACTAGTAGGATCACCACGTCTTAGAAAATGTCCAGCTCATTTTGTAGAAAATGTCTGGGAGCCCTGAACAGCAGGCCAGTCGGGACTGTTGGTGGTGAAACACAGCCAGTCCCTGCAGCCTCTAAGAAGAAAGGGTTGTCCCCGCACCTCTGTGTCCAGTTTTTGTTTTTTTATTTTATTTTTTCGTTTTAGAGCAATGTATTCTTTTGGCTTCTAGTCCTAATTTTATTTTAGGAGTGATTTTTCATGCGCTTCAGACAGGGGCCTCCTGTCCAGATCTTGAATGCGAGTACTGTGTCTTTGTTTTGTCTTCTTGGACAAACATAGTTTATTGGGAACCCATTTCAAAATGCTTGTTAAAACGCGGCAGCTCATGCACATGAATGTGCTCAAGCACCCTCAGCGCCGGGCCGCCGTGGGAACAGGGCCTGTGTCTCCCGCTCACTCGGGACTGCAGCCCCCCGTTCCCGGAGATTCCCTTCGGCGGCACCGTGCACACTGCCTTCTGCCGTGACGCACACACAGACCCACACGCAGGCACATCCCGCGGACCCAAGGGGGAAAAAAACACATTAGTCATAAAGCCCAGGAGTTGAAAGTTAAAGAGAGTGAGGCCGGGAGAGTAACTGCTCAGAACTTGAATGAATTGCCAGTTTTCACCAAGTCACTGGAGGGCCTTCTCAGGCAGGCTCCAAATTCCTGTTGAAACGAAGACTTTCTTTCCTGGCCTGGGCCTGGCATTCCTGGGAAACAATGGCCCTTTTCAAATAGGCTCTGAAATTTCACAGGTGAAGGGAGAGGGGCAGTCATCTGATCCCACCCACGAGAAGCCTGTTCGTATTTTAAAAAGTGAAGACAGGGCCAGTGGTGGAAATGCAGGCAGAGCTGGCCCCGAGGCCCGCAGATCTGTGAAACACGAATCAGTGTCGGTGTTCTTCCCTGACTCGCCTGCAGCTCTCCCTCCATCTCCCCAAGAGCAGATTGCAGAGCCACCCAAGCAGGCTTGTACTTTGCAACATGTTTTATCTTGTGGTTTGTCAGCATTCAGGTTCCTCTTTAATGAGGAATTGACACTAAAATCTATAAACGGAAGGATTCCAGCCCAGCAGGAGGGGCTCAGTGGTTGAGTGTTGACCTATGAACCTGGAGGTCCCAGTTCGAGTCCCCTTCAGGGCACAAGCCCGGGTTGTGGGTTCAATCCCCAGTGTGGAGTGTGCAGGGGGCAGCTGATCAATGATGCTCTCTCATCATTGATGTTTCTATATCTCTCTTCCTCTCTGAAATAAATAAAAATATATTTAGAAAAAAATCCCAAATCCTTAAAAAAAGGAATAAGATCAATAAAAACACTTTTAGAGAATAAAATGAAGGATTCCATTGCTGATGTGTGTGTCATTTTGGAAGAGATGCAAAGAAAAACATTCCATAGCTAGGTAAACACGTACATATCCAATTCCATGAATGTGTAATAATTTTACCTCGCATCCTTTCCAAAATAAATGGCAATTGATCGTATTATGTTATAGTTAAGTAATTTAAAAATTACTTTAAAAATATTTTTTATTGATTTCAAAGAAGGGAGAGAGAGAGGAAGATAGAAATAGCAATGATGAGTGAATCATGGCCTCCTGCAGGCCTCCTACTGGGGGTTGAGCCCACAACCTGATGGGAATTGAACCAAGACTTTCTGGTTCATAGGTTGAAGCTCAACCACTGAGCCACCCTGCCAGGCTAAACATGTTTAAGTATTCAGATAGTTTTAGGAGTCTTTCATGAACGTGTAAACCTTACCCCATTTGAAAGAGTTTGAGCATGTTGCCCGTGTACATATGTTCCTGTACAGTTAAAATCAGGTGCCTTTCATAGACTTTATGCAAACTTTTATTATTAGATCATATTTTCAATGGTTCAGTTTTTGTTTTTTAAATATATATTGATTTTAGAAGAAGAAGGGAGATGGAGAGATAGAAACATCAATGATGAGAGAGAATAATTGATTGGCTGCCTCCTGCACATCCCCCACTGGGGATCAAGCCTGCAACCCAGGCATATGCCTTGACGAGAATCAAACCTGGGACCCTTCCGTCCACAGGCTGACACTCTGTCTACTGAACCACACCAGCCAGGGCTCAATGATTCATTTCTATGGCTGAGGAGACTAATGAGAGTTCAGATTGTGATATTTATCATTGATAGACAAATCCTGTTGGGCTTCTCTCTCTGCAAGAGATAGAGTCCTTTCTCCTTTATTCCTCCTTTATTCTTTTTAACAATGCTGATAACTAGCCTAAGATACCTGATGCACCCAATGCGTAATGCAGGCCTAACGTGAAGACTTATTTTATTTTTATTATTTTTTTATATTTTTTATTGATTTCAGAGAGGAAGAGAGGGAGAAAGAGATAGAAACATCAGTGATGAGAGAAAATCATTGGTCAGCTGCCTCCTGCATGCCCCCTCCAGGAGCTGGAGCTGGCAACCTGGGCATGTGTCAGTATGGTCACTGTGGAGATGTGACAGACTTGTCATCCTTGTTAAAAATCAAATAAGGCTTTTTGAGCATATTTATCCCTAGAGGGAAAGAGTGGAAATCTTAATTAAGCTTTTCCTTTTCGTAGTTTTAGGTTTTGTTTTATAGCCACCGCTCATAATGAGCAGTTATGTGAAGGGAAAATAAGGCTTCGAGTTCCCTGGCCCCTGTCATTTGTATGTGTTCTTTTGCTGGAACTCAGCATTACCAAACTAGTGTTTTACTTGGCTTGGTAGCACTTTTATTTAAATAAATGCAGAAATTTAGGAAACATAAAATACAAGGTTCACTGTATTCCGTGTAGTTCAGGGAACGGGGGGAACCTTAACTATCTAGCCATATGTATTCCAAATATTAGCTAAAAGCTAAATAGCCCTTTATATATTCAAGTCAGCAAAATAATACTGACAAATTATTCTCTTGTGCTTTTACAAAATACCTGTTATTTTAAAGCACAAAAATAAATGACAGGGTTTTAGACAAATACTTCATGTCTCCTATCCACTAATGCATACACTACAAAATATATACAAAAACAGCGAAAAGTCTTATAAAGTTATTAAAGCAATCCAAATGTAATAAACAGAAGTTGTTTCTTAAAAAAGGAGAACTACTTACTTAACTTATTCCTTAGTTTTGAAAAAGGTTAAGTAACGGATATTGGACTTCAGAAGACCTGTGCTCAAACGAGGCATAGTTAGCATAATAGATGCTGTTACTCTGTGACATGTAAAGTTTTGTGCGTATTTTATTCATCAAAGAAGAAATTATCCTCAAAGTACACAATTTCATAGTTCCTTTCCTTTCCTTTTCATCTGTGTATTTGTCCCTTTCCAGATGTCTATGAGGAAGTCTGATAGAACACTAGTAGGTCAAAATGCATGCTTTGGAGTCAGAGACCTGAATACGAGTCCTGGATGCACCATGGACCACCATGGGGGCTAATTTAGCCAGACCGGTTGTTTTGTCTGGTGAAGAAAAAGCATTTTGCCAGAGCAAAGATGAGAGCGTAATCGCTTTTTTCCTCTTGAAAAGCTATGATACTCTAACACTTCAGTGCATTTTAAAAGGGTCTTTTAGTTCTGTCTCTGAGAATGGGAATTCCAGGAATGTCCCTAGGGGAAGATATGTTTGTCAGGTGGGGCCTCTTGGTATTTCTCAGATCATACCACCTACTCATAGGGCCTGCCTCATGTGTCGCTGACCCTCCCTGAGCTATGCTTTCCTCAGTGTTACTCTGGAGTAACAAGATGAATTGTCCCTGATTCTTGTTGTCCTTCCAAGTACAGTATATCCCAAGTTAACGATGGTTTTCCAGGATGTAACCCCATCCTAAGTCAAGAAGCATCTGCACATGTAAATGTATTTAGGGTAAGGTTGAGGCCCACAGACATAACTCAATGGTTGTAATCCTTTTCAGTGTGGCTCATTTAAAACGGTAATAATATTGTGGTAAGTGTATCAACTTGGCCGGACTATGGAGGCACAGAGATTTGATCCAGTGTTGCTCTGGGTGTTCTTATGAGGCTGTTATTGGATGAGATTGACATTTAAACTGGTGGACTTTGAACAAAGCAGATTGCCCTACAAATTGTGGGTGGGTCTCATTCAGTTAGTTGAAGAAGGCCTGAAGAGACCAAATAGACTGCTCTCCCTTTGAGCAAGAAATGATTCTAGAGCAGGTGGCCTTCAGACTTGACCCAGAACATATCTATATATTACATATAGTTATATAAATATGTATAATTTATATTTATGTATTTCATATTTAACTTGATAATTGATAAAGTGACTTCCTGTATAGCATCTCATTTAATCTCCACAAATCTTCTATGAGAGATGGAAAATGCATTCTAAATGTCCTGTTTTTATAGACAAGAAAAAAAGGAAGGGTTAGAGAGGTTATCTGAATTGCTCAAAACTCTATAGTCAGTGGACAAAAGAGACTCGATTTGAATGAAGGACTTCAGACTTCCCTTGCAGTTTTGATTCCAGTAGACCAGCATTTTCACTGGGGAGCCTTAATTAACACTGATGCTCAGGCCCCACTTCATATGCATCAGAAAAGCATGTGACGGTTGGGGGGTCAGACAGGAGTGCTTTCTAAAGATCCCAGGTGCTTCCAGTGTTGAGCAGAGTCTGAAATTACTAGTTCTTTCAATCACAGTTTAGCCTGACAGTTCTTTCTTCTCCAAATGTGTTTCTAAGGCACCATTAACACATAGTCTTACTGGTTTCTTACCGTGAACTGTCTTCACAGAAGAGGCGAGTATTATTCCTAAGCATAAAAACATAACATTAAGTGTAATTAGTAGGTTTTTAGCCATAAAATCACATATACTAAGAATATATGAAAAATAAATTGGCACTAATAAGCTCTATAAGACCAATGATTAAATTCTGAGCTTCTCAGTGTTGTTCAACTGAGTTATTGAGAAAAACTAAAAACAAAACCAAAAGAAGCGATTCCTGAAAAAGCCTTTTCCTTTCTCAGCCAACACTCCTCTGTTTATTTCTTCGGGAGCTGCTTCCAAAGTCAGCCACTTATCTCATTCTCTTACTATCATCTCTCCTCCTTTTCTGACTATTCAAAGGAAATTTAGCTAAGAAGATCAGAGGGGAACAAGCAGCTTCTGCTATCAGTGGATGTGAAAGCAGGTCATGGATTCAAACATGCCACTCTATACTTTCCGTGCAGCGGGAGTCCAGGCATCCGGGCCTCTTGGCAGGGCTTTTGGTGCCCAGTAGGCCAAGAGACTCCAATTCCGGACACTCCAGGAGTCTGTCCACGTTGGAACCAGAGACTCAGACGATAATGATTTTGAGGTGGTCCAAGTGGAAAGTTCAGTCCCGAGTCCGGGTTGCCCATCAGGTACAGGCCTGTTATCAACCACTAACTTCAAAGCTTTGGGCTCTAGTCAAAGGGGTGAGTGTGTGTTAAAAATAATAAAAATAAAGACCTTCTTAGTGACTCCGGGCAGGTGGACCCTCTGAAGGAGCCAGACTTTGGGAGCACAGAGGATAGAAATCTGGGAGTGCAACCAGAGCAGGTTCGTATCCTACAAACAGAGTGCGTTCGTCAGCGAGAACGCAGTGGAGTCCTTGCCCATTCCCGGTGAGATCAGAATCCTTGGCCACCGAGTTCTGCAGAGTAAGGGAATAGCAGTGGGAACTCCCAGACGGTTACAAAAATGTCTCCCTGACATATCAGCTATTGTCAGAGGTTTGGGGAAAGGGGGTATTTTTTCTCTCTTCTTTCTTTCTTTTTCACCCTCCCCCGTCCCCTTCTCCACCTCCCCTCCCCCCCCTAGGAAATCAGGGCAGGTCAGTTTCATTCTTTGAAGTACAACCAAGTGCAACAGTCCCATTTCAGCATCAAGAAAAAACAAATCTGTGTCAGTAGCCAATGTCACCCGGCCAACTTGACATGTGAAAACGAGAGAACTTATGTGAGACTGTCCTCGGGGCACACGCTAGGATGACCTGTGCCGCTAGATCTGCCTCTTGGTGCGGGTGCAGCTCAGGTCTCTTTACTGCGATCCGAGATAAATTGGTTTTATAGCACATTCTCCTCTCAGGTGGCGAGGCATTATAGAGCTGGCATTGGCTCCAGAGCTCCAAATATGTTCTCTTCTTGGCTCCGCTGCTAAGGAATTGTGCACTTTAAATTCTCTATGTCTCAATTTCCTCATCTGTGTATATGTGGCATGAATATTCCTTTTCTGCGCACCGCCATAGGTTACCGTGAGGGTCAGATATGAGCGCTCTTTGCCAGAAGTGAAGTCTGAAGCATTGCTTTCCATGTAAATCTGTCTAAATGTGCACCTCTGCCTCTGTAAGAACGCAGAGAAACTTGCTGTGGCCCCGCCCAGGCTGCAGCAGCGGCGGCATGCATGTGAGGAGAGAGGTCATGGCCTCACCCGAGGAGTAATAGCGTGTCTTGTGTTAATCCTTAGCATACAGGTCTCTCTTTAATTTTAAAGGTGACAGAGGAGACTTCAGTATAATTCTAGCGAGTACCAGGCCCTTTCAGCTCTACTCCAGAGCCCGGAGGCCCATCGGTCTATGTTCCTTTCTGCTCTTAGAGAGTCTCGGTAGGACAGATGGGAGCCCTGGTCCTGCAGCAAATTCAAACTCTGCCCATTAGGACATTGGGTCTAATTATCTACTGATTTTCATTTCCCCTGCATCCCACGACAGCCTGTGTTCCTGCCCGTCACGGACTGACGTCGAGGTGTATTTTGTATTCCATGACTAGCCTGTTCTAATGGACAAGCCTCTTCCCTTGGATTTAGCTGGCTTTATCCCAGGTATTTAGAAAAGGGATCTGGGCCTATTTAGAGAGAGAGAGAGAGAGAG
>PVJC01006293.1:0-55499 GCA_004026665.1 Murina feae | reverse complement strand
CTCCGAAATGCCGAGTCAACTGAGTGGTTTGTCTGGGTGGTGCATTGGGTTTGTTTTTACACAAAAGGAAGGCGGAGGGGGATCCCAGGTCTGGGAGCTGGGCCAGCACAGTGACGGTGACACAGAGCCTGTAGCACACACTACTTGTTAGTCCTCGGGGGCACTTGACTTTGGCGCACTCACCTTTGCTCACCCTGTGGCTTATCTCTTGTATCTTCGCAAACAAACCACAACCCTTCCCTGCCTGAGCCACCCTCCTTCTCTCCACTCAGCCCCGCGACCCATCAACTCTGGCCAAGGGAAAGGCGGCTCTGTGAGCTGCGTTTGTTTCTTCTCTACAAGATAATGGAAAGGCAGCTCGGGGACTGCAAGGCCTGCTGTCAAGGCCTCTTTTCTTGAGCCCCGAATCTTGGGCAGCTGCGACAATCACTAGGAAAAACCAGAAAGGCACATGCCTGCTAAGCGTGGAATGCCCACCTGAGTGTTACAAAAGCAGCTGAGAATGGATCGAGTCAGGGAAGCAGAGGCCAGAGACAGAGACAGCGGGTCTCGGTGACACTGAGCCCCCTCATCAGGCTCCGGGTCAGTTCAGCTGCTGTCCACATGGACGCCACCTTCTCTTGTACCTTTGCTCACACTGTTCCCTTCACCAGAAATGCGCTGACGCCATGTCCGCAAATGTCCACGTGTCCCATCTGAGATGCCATCTTTTTCATCACATTTTCTCTGCGCTCTCTCTCTCTCTCTCTCTCTCTCTCTCTCTCTCTCTCTCTCTCTCTCTCTCGTGTGTGTGTGTGTGTGTGTGTGTGTGTGTCCGTGCTGAAGTGACTTCCTCCTCTTCTGGGTGCTGAATATTATGGATGCCTCTTAGCATTACTTATAACCATGTACTATTCCTATTATGCATAATTTTAAAACAAAAACTATAAGCTCATTTGTGCTTGGATCCATGTCTGATCTTGGTTTTCATAGCATGGACTCTGAGAATATTTACTGGGGGAGATGTCTGGAGGTGGGAGCATGGGGAACCTTAGTTTTCTGCATGAGGCATTCCTGGGATGATTTATAAAAGCAAGTGCTGCTTTTGTATTCAGAAATACATGGAGTGGCCAGATCATTATGACCACCTGATGTTTGTAGGCAAATTACCTATAATTTTGCACTGAAGTTTCTAGAGGGCCAGATCATTATAAACGTCTGAATAGCACAACATACTTAAGTATCATTGTTGATCAAGTTCATCCTATCATGTTGATGGCGTATCCCAGTGGAGATGGCTTCTTCCAACAAGACAATGCACCATGCCACAGTGCTCGTATTGTGCAGGAGTGGTTTCAAGAACATGAGGGAGCCTTTACCTTGCTGAGGTGGCCCCCACAGTCACCAGATCTCAATCCAATTGAGCATTTGTGGGACGAAGTTAAGAGAGCCATCAGGCAGCTGGTTCCACAACCATCAAATCCCACAGAACTGGACAGTGCTGTTCATTAGGCATGGGGTCAGATTCCTCGCATCACCTTTCAACATCTCATGGAGTCAGTGCCAAGAAGAATTGCCGCAGTACTGAAGGCAAAAGGGGGCCCAATGAGGTACTGATGGGGCGGTCATCATAATCTGGCCACTCAGTGTGTGCGTGTGTGTGTGTGTGCATGTGTGTGTGTGTGTGTATAGAGAGAGACTGACTTTAAAACTCATTGATGGGGTGAATTAACCACTGAGTGCATTTAGTAGCTTTAATTCCACTCCCAGATTTCTACAGGGATGCAGCCAATGCTGTCTCCCCTTTTGCTACCCTTCCCACTTGCTCACATCCTTTTCCCTTTATTTTATCCCCGTCGAGTTGTCCTTCCCTCCTGAGAGCACAAAGTGACAATCAGGGGCGGCTAAGGGAGGCAGCCTGGCGCGTAAGGAGGTGATCTTTAGCTTGCACAGGTCTGTTTCCTCGACTCCATGAGCGACCAACTCATCCCAATTTTCCTAGGACATTCCTGATTTTAGCACAAAAAGATCCCACATTCCCTAGACACCATTTCCAGGCAAAACCGAGTGGTTGATCACCCTCTCTACTTCTCCCAAACCCACAAATCTTGTTTTATGACATAGATGAGAAACTTGCATTGGTTCCTGTGGTGGACAGAATTCTAAGATGGCAGCGCTCCTGTCCCCGCCGTAGGCATCCTGTGCAGAAATAGATGAGACGTACGAATAGGGTGGGATATCATTCCTGGGGTTCGCTTACCAAAGCCTTGACTTTGTTCTGTGTTCATCAAAAGAGAGGTTCTCCTGGGCGAGCCTGACCTCGTCAGGTGTGCCCTTAAACAAAAATGAATTGTCAGAGGTGATCCTGCAGGTCATGAGTGCCGGCCTCCACAAGTTGGCCCACGGACTGAAGGGTCCCGGGTTCGATTCCGGTCAAGGGCATGTAACTTGGTTGCGGGCACATCCCCAGCAGGGAGTGTGCAGGAGGCAGCTGATCGATGTTTCTCTCTCATAGATGTTTCTGACTCTCTATCCCAATCCCTGCCTCTCTGTAAAAAATCAATAAAATATATATATTTTTTAAAAGAGCTCACTCCAGCTGGTGGGACATGTGCCTCACTTTGGAGATACTGTCTGCACTGGAGAGCAGTCAGCTTCTCTAGCAGAGTGGAGGGCATATTCCCTACTCACTCCCACTCCCAGCAACTTCACCCCCCGGGCACGTATCCTGAGGATCTCTCAGGCAAGGGCATAGGAGACAAGTTCAAGATAGCTTGTTCGCAACAACATCAGTAATGGAGAAAAAATGGAAACAATCTAAATGGTTATACACAGGGAAAAGCATACATAATTTCTGGTTTATTCAGATAGTGGAATAATGGAGCAAAAGCAACTGAAATATGGCTATATATGTGGACTTAGATAAAACTCAAAACAAAACAAAAAAGACTCAAATTACAGAAGAATACATAGCTTTTGGTCCCATTTATATACTGTTTTAAAGTACCTGATTTTTATACACATAAGAGCAATCACTAAAAACAAAAAACAAAACACATACACACAAAAGAATATAGCCAGAAAGCTAATTGGTAAATGAAACTGGAATCCTAAAAAATTTTCAAATAATCCACAATAAGACATAAAATGGAAACAGGTGACAATACAGACAGGGGACAGACAGAAAACAAACAGTAAATGGGTAGCCCTAAGTCAAACCAAATCAATAATTACGTTAAATGCAACTGATCTAAGCACACCAATGAAAAGGCAGAGGTTGCCCAACTGGATTTCTTAAAATTCATAGTTAAAACTTTGAAACAATAACAACACACACACAAGTCAACAAAGCCTTCTGGGCCCAGATGTTTTCACTAGCAAATTGTACACACCATTTAGAGAAATGGTAGGACCAGTGCATCTTCCAGGAAATGGAAGAGGAGGCAACACCTCTGACCTCACTTTATGAGGCCAGCATTACCCTGACACCAAGTCAGACAGATAAATTACGAGTAAACTATAGACCAAGATCCCTCACAAAAGCAAAAACGCTCAAAAAAATATTAGCAAATCGAATCCAGCTAAAAGGATAAAGTGCAACGACAGGGATAGTCATCATGACTCAGTAGGGTTTGTTATGGGAAAGAAAGACTGATTCAACATTTGAAAATCAATCCATGTAATCAATCAGTGTAACTCACCACATGATCAGAAAAAAATAAAATGCTTATCATCATCTCAATAAATATGGAAAAAGTGACAAATGCTTTTCATTTACAATAAAAATTCTCAACTGATTAGGAATAGAAGGGGTATTCCTTAACTTGATAATGAATGTCTACAAAAAATGTACAAGACATGTCATGCATAATGGTAAAAGAATGAATGCCATCCTCCTGAGACAGGAACATTTCAAGGATGTCCACTCTCACCACAGACAAGAAATAAGTAGGAAAAAAAACATGCAAATTGGAAACGAAGAACTAAAACTATCTCTATTAGTATATGACATAATTGTCAACATAGCAAAATCTCAAGAAATCTACCCCAAAAAGCCACTAGAAGTAATAAGTGAGTTTAACAAAGTTTTGGTTTTGTTTTTAGTTTAACAAAGTTTAAGGATAAAAGTTTAATGTAAAAGATTAATATCTATACCAGCAATGAACAGTGGAAAATCAAAATTTTAAAAGAGTTCCATTTACAATAGTAGAAAAAAAACATAAAAATTTAGCTCTATAGCTAACAAAATATATTCTGATCTTTATCCTGAAAACTACAAAACAAAGGTGAAAAAAATAAAAGAAAATGAAAACACAGAGACACATAATGTCAACTGATTGGATGACTTGCAATTGTTACGTTTCCCCCCAAACTGATCTATAGATTCAACACAATTTCAATAAAAATCTCACTACGATTTTTGTAGATATCAACAAGCTAATGTTTTGCTAAGATAAGGGAGCTTAAACGGCCAAACAATTTTGATAAAGAATAAAGTTGGGGGACTTATCCTTCCTAATTTTAAGATTTACTATAAACCTACAGTAGTCAAGACAGCATGGTGTTGGCATATATGTCAATGGAGAGAACACACATAGACCTGCACATATGTGACTGATTTTTTGACACAAATACAAAGGCAATTCCAAGCAGAAAGGCTCATCCCAGTTGTAATTAGTACAGAAACAATAGGACGTTCTCATGAAAAGGAAATTCATTTGCCCCATACTACACACCTTATGCAAAAGTGAACATGAAATGGATTCGTGCCAACAAGATGCCAGGCTCTGTGCTAGGTGGTAGGGAGAGCAATGATAAAGGCAAGCATGGTGTGTCTCAGTAGAGGTTTTATTATAATAGAAAAGACAGATAATCCTATATAATAAAAGGCTAATATGCAAATCGACCCTACAGTGGAACGACCGGTTGCTATGATGCACACTGACCACCAGGGGGCAGAGACTTAACACAGGAGCTGCCCCCTGGTGGTCAATGTGCTTCCAAGGTGGGGAGTGCTGCTCAGCCAGAAGCCAGGCTGATGGCTGGAGAGCGCAGCGATGGTGGCAGCAGCACTAAGTATGTATGACTGACGGCTTAGGCAGAGAGTGGGCCTAAGCTAGCAGTTGAACATCCTCCTGAGGGCTCTGGAACTGCAAAAGGGTGCAGGCCGGACTGAGAGACCCCCCCCCCCCCTTTCCCCTGCTAAGCGCACAAATGTTGTGCACTGGGCCTCTAGTAAACAAATAATTACATGGTGATGTAAAAGCAGTGGTGATAAATATTAAGATGATGAAGTCCAGGGTGATAGTAGAACATATAACAGCAGACTTGAAGGGGTTTAGATGATCTTTCTCTTCTGTGCCCCAAGGAATAAGTGAGTTGCCCAAAGTTGGCCAACCAGTAAAAGAGGGAGAAACAGATCTTTGTCTTCCTACCCAGACATTCTGCGGTCTTTGGAGCAAACTTTAACGTACCTTATATTTGGGCCAATAACCCTGATTTCACTATTTATACTCAGGGAGAGACCTAACTGGAATTGGGATGAATAAACATAGGAGATTGAAAATATATATATATTCAAAACACAAGCATCACTAAAATTGGGTCAGTGAACCCCTCCGTGTTCCTGAAGGCTGATGACATATCCTTGACTTTTACAAGCAAAGTTATAACAATCAACCCACCCCGGCTGGGCCACAAACAGATGTGCTGGCAGGTGTTGGCAGTCAGGAGAGTGCAGGAACAGCAACAAACCCACTACCTGCTTTCCTACAAGGGTTGAAACATTTTGTCTGAAAATGATCATCTTCCATGTTGCAATTTTGCCAAATTCTTTTATTTTCCCATAATCTAGGAACTCTTCTAATTTGGCATTGGTCGGTTCTGAAGAAGCTTCCTACGCACCAACTATGTGCCAAACTCTAGAGATACAGGAATGAAACTCAGACCTGTTCCTAAGGGATTCACAGTGTGGCAATGAAGTCCTTAACAAATGAGGAACTGCTCCCGATCATCAGCCATTTATTGGCCTACCAGGCCGACCCAAGGGATCCAGAGAAGTCACAAACGGTCTTACTTCTTTTTTAGAAAAATACATTTTTATGGATTTCAGAGAGGAAGGGAGAGGGAGAGATAGAAACATCAATGATGAGAGAGAATCATTGATCGGCTGCACACCCCATATGGGGATGGAGCCCACAACCCAGGCATATGCCCTGACTGGGAATCTAACCGTGTCCTGGGTCATAGGTGGACACTCAACCACTGAGTCACACCGGCCAGGCGGATTTTACTTCTTTACTTCCCTTCCTCAGCGCCCATCTGCCCTCCTAACTTCAAGTGAGGCATAACAATGCTTGACACGGCTCTCCGTTAAAATCCAACTCCTTGGTATCATACTTGCCTCCAACGAGGTGTATTGAGAAACCCCCTAAGCCTCGCTTCTTTTCTGGGGTTTTGTTTGCACATTTCTAAGGTCCACCGCAAAGGCTCAGTGTGTTCCTGCGCCAGGACCCCTTCCCTCGCCTTGAAACAGCCATACCTAGCTACCCACCATGGAAGAAACGCCAAGCATCCCACCAAGCCCTCTTGCAATAACCTCAGTCTTGACTCATCAGGCACGGAAGCAAAGGTGGTCCTGCGGTACTTCCTGCTTCCTCAGAGCCCCATTGTAAGTGATGTGCAAGAGGACGCCATGCTGGTTCTCCACTGGGAGCGTCCCCCCCCCCCCAGCTGTGTTGCTAGGCAACCCCAGCTGTGTGGTTAGCCCATCCTCGAGCAAACCGACGACGACGGTGCAGGACCTCGGACCCGGGACTCCCTGCAAACACGGGGCACTGACATTTGTGCTCCTTTGTCCTCCAGCCTCCCTTTGGGTCCTCACGGTGCCATTTCAAAGCGCTCAGGTCCCAATATTCCCAAAGCAATGGCCACGCCTGGGAGGGCTGTCAGGGTCGGGCCCTTCGTGAGCCAGCACTGCTGGGTGCTGACTTGGGGGAGCCACGCCATCCTCTCAGTTTCCAAGCGGCCGGCAGCCGGACGCCTCGGGCCGCATCCGAGCCTCAGGAGCCCGTTGGCATCGTGGACCAACCTGGACCGAATCACGCCCGGGGGGCGGGGCCGCGACCTGTCCCTCCAGACCCGACGGCGGCCTCGCGCGGTGGGCCCGCCCCCGCGGCCCCGCCCCCCACTTCCGGCCGGACCGCGGTCACGTGGCCTGACCGGTCTCTCCGACGCGACGCGGCTTCTCTCGCGTCGAGTGTCCCGTCTTCCCTTCCGCCGGAAGTGGGGCAGCTTTCCCTTTCCGGCTACGGGTCCCCGAGCGGAGGGGGAGGCCGGACCGGGAGCCGAGCGGCGGCGGGGGCGGTAATGGCGGAGCTGGTGCAGGGGCAGAGCGCTCCGGTGGGGATGAAGGCCGAGGGCTTCGTGGACGCCCTGCACCGGGTCCGGCAGGTACGGGCGCGGCCGGCTGGCGGGAGCAGGGGAGCCCGAGGCGGGGCCGGCCCGAGCCAGATGGGAGGAGGGGGTCGGCCCGGGGGCGGGAGGCAGCCCGGCTGACGCCTCGGTCTGGCTTGGCGGTTCCTTGGGGCTCCTGCAGCCCGAGGAGCCCAGGCGTGAGGCGCCTCCGCGAGGCCCAGGCCCAGCCTGTCGGCCGGGTCTCCCAGGGGCCGGCAGCCGCTGGGGGAGGAGGGCTGCCCCGGACGCCTGGCCCCATCGCGTGGGGCGGGAGCTAGACCTTCGGGGCAGCCAGCGCGGGGCTCTGAGGCCGGCGATTGGGGAGCTCGCGGGGAGGACCCGGGTGTGCACAGAAGGCGGCTGCCTCAGGCCCCGCAGCTTCTGTACTTGGGAAACATGGTCGGGACTTGCTCTGCCTCGGGAGCGCTTTGTTTTTGAGGGTCCTGTTGGAGAGGGAAGGAAGGAGAGTGTCAGGTGGGTGTGGGGGGTCCAGGAGAGGCAGAAGTCCCTGCTCGGCCATCGTTTCTCCACTCTCGGGGACAACGTGATAGGGACTCATTCCAGCCACGAAACTGGCCCATCTGACAGTGAAGCGCATTTTGCCGGAGTTAAGTAAACTGACTTTACCGGGTGCCATGCTTCCCCGGAGAGTGGCTCTCGGGCCTGCCGTATGGGGCCTCGGGCACGGGCCTCGGAGCAGAACACACCCTTGTGTTGTGGGTGAACCTTACAAGGCAGCGCCGACACTTGAACTTCTGCTGTGTTGGTCGCCTCTTCCATGCTGGCCGACGACTTAAAAGTTGGGCTGCGACTAATTACCGCTTGATTCCCGAGACAGAAAGCCGCTGTAGTAGACAGAAGATGCGCTCGCTCGCTGGAAGACGTGGTCTTTACATCCCTTCCCAGGAATCCAGGGGAGGGAACCCTCCCCGCGTCCCAGATACTGACTTTTCCTTTTCATACCGATGCGCTCCTGTAGACATTGTGTTGGGTCCCAGAACTTTCCGAACCTTTGGTTCCACCTAAAGTTTTACCTGGTGGCCTGTTAACTTGCTGCCCAGGCACCACCCAGTCCCGTAGTGAGTACCCATCACACTTAGACCTCAGAGCCAGCCAGTGGCTGTGACGGATGAACGTGCGCCCTGCTCCCCTTCCGCCCCTCTGCGTGCCAGCGTGTTACCTGCTCTCCTCTCCGGCACGAGGTCCTGAACCTTGTTTCTCCCTGGCTACTCATACCTAACGGCCTTTTACTCTGCGCTGACGTGTGACAGTCACCTTCTTGGCCTCCTGTATCCAGGAGGAATTATAGTCACTACCCTAAAGAGCTCAGATCCTCAGTGTGCAGAAGGCCTATATATATATATATATATATATATATATAGTTGAACGTAAAATGAATTTTGAGCCGTTGAGAAGACTTTCCGCTTCTCTTGAGCCAGTGGTTGAACTCATTCTTGGACAGCCTACTCAGGAGGCAGGGAGACCCTCTGTTACATGCTGACCTGCTGTGGATTGTTGGGGCGATGGCTGCGCTGCTAGCAGAGGAACTTCACAGGAAATGGTCCCGGCTCTGAAATGCACCGTTGGCGGGAGCGGGAATAAGCCCAGCGAAGACTCTGCTGGAAGGGTGTGACGTCAGAGTATTAACTGCTGGAGGTCGATAGTGCCTCCAAGGATTTGGTGGCCTTTAAAAACTAAAGAAAAAACAGGTTTGTGGGTAATTTTAGATTTATTTATAGATTTACATTGGGTGAGAATGGCGTGCTGTACGTCTAAAATATTGTATACATATGTGAAACTTAGCCGGAAGGATGTCCTATTACGGGGCATCTGGATGATGATGGTTCTACTTCTCGGTTGTATACACAGTGTTGCAGAGATGTGATTTCCCCCCAGCAGTAACTGGAAGTAAAAACTGTATTTACTTAAATGATCGCAAAGCTTTCCCCCTCTCATGTGCCCTCATAAACACGAGCAGCAGTCTCTAAGGCCTCGTCAGTTTGTCAGCGAGCAGGAAGCTCTGTGGTGCTCAGTTTACCTGGAAGATCATAACAGCATCGGAGTTGATCCTGCTGGGATTTGAACCTGCAGTTTCTATGAAGTCTGGGTATTTAGGGTTCAGTACAATCTACTCAACTTCCCTACTAGCATCTGGAAGCCTCCTTGTGTCTTTGCTTACTTAATATGTGATGTTTCTGACTCAAAGTCCAGTGTGCGGTACACAGGTGCGGAAATGTGATCTGATTCAGTCCCAAAGATGACTGTCGAATACTGCCGGGTATTTAAAAAGCCATCGTGTTCAGATCCCCTGTCACTGGCAGGGCAGCACAAATAAAGCACGATTTTTTCACCTTGTTCAGAGAGGGCAGGATCCTAACGAGGGTGGGGCGTGGACTCAGAGCCCAAATAGGTTATCGTGTTCCATGTGCTACGCCGCTCCCCTGTGTGTCTGGGTTATAAGGGGCCCTCATGGAGGTTATGGATGAGGAGATACAAATCTGTTTTATCTTGTTTTCTGAGCGTATAAAATCTTTCCAGAAAGCCCACTGCCGGTTTAGGAGCATCCGTCATCAAGTGCCTGCACATTTGCAGGTTAACAAGAGAGCGCTGATCAGTGTGTTACAGGCTCCCAGCAGCCTTCCATGAGCTCCACCAACTGTCTGCGGCCGTCAACTGCTATTAAATAGAAGAAGGGATCTGGCCAAACTGCTATGTGTTTCAGGACTTGAAGGTTCTATTTTGATCTAGACCCAGTCAGTGCCTCTGCATTATATAACTCCAGAATATTCTATCCACATGAATACAGTGTAATGGGTGCCTCAGGGAGTTGAGCATTATGTTGATTCTGCACCCAGATGATAGTGATCAAGCCATCGTAGAATCAATAGAGAGTAACATTGGAACCTATTCTTTACCAGCAAAATACATTGATTAGTGAGGGGCCTCCAGAAAATGCCTCCCGGGCTGCTGGCTCACACTTTGAGCCTGGGCAGTAGGTGATTTGGCGTGAGTGCTGTGCGCAAGCACCAGATCTCCTCCAGGGAACGTTCATCCACCATAGCAAGCCAAAGCCTCTGTTCATCGGTGTTGGTGCTGCCTGAGAGACCTGCCTTGCTCTGTGACGCTCTGACTCCAAGTCCAGTGTGCCGAACGCTCGGTCAGTTCCAGTTACGCTCCGCTGAGACCGTCCCATGTGTAGCGCCTCCGGATCTCCAGTCATTTCACTGGGGACTCACCCTGCATGTGCGTTCGTCTTAGCTTCCTCTGACACGAAGAAAACCAGTGTCTACGGGCCGTCTGTGGGCAGCTTCCGTGTCTTCGATAGGATCCAGCAGAGCACACTACAGAGAGCGCACCCTTGGTAGAGAACTGGCGACGACTGAGTCCTTGTAAGTCGCCACACTAATGCAAGCGCTGAACCTCCTGTTTGGTACTGAAAGGTAGACTCTACGGGACTAGTGTGTGTGCCTCTGAGGCTTTTCTCATTTCATCTGAGACTTCCTTTTAAAAATATTTTTAAATATATATTTTTTATTGATTTCAGAGGGAAGGGATGACTCTCTGAAGTCCCAATTATTTGTAGATACTGATTTACCTGGACCAGAGTTCTTAAACCCATGGCCCACAGTCTGGGGAAGGCTCGTGGTGGGCCTGCAGGCATGCCTTGTTTGACTCACACAGTGCCAGCACTTAGAAACCAGAATGATTTCACATAAAATCATTGTGAAGATCCCTAGTGGAGATCCCTAGCTTCCGCCGCTCCTGCACTTCGCAGGGGCAGTATTTGGCAGGAGCGGGGTGCCTCTGCCCCTTTGCATACGTGTTGACTCGCGGGCCTTTATTCCCACCACTTTGCTCATGTTTTACACTGCCCATTGGGATGCCTAGTCCACAGCCTTTTTTTTTCTTTTTCTTTTTCAACTGTGAGCCCATCATTTCTAGGTTTTATTTGAAATTTATAATGGAAAAAACTGGGAGGAGAGTTGGGCAATCTAAGGCTCCTGCAAGTAGCTGCGTGACCTTGGATTAGGTTAGTCTTTCCCAACATTTGATCTACAGGCTGTTGATATGTTTACCATGGGGAATACAGGGTTAAATAAAGGTGAATTGGCTCCTTTACTACAAGACTTCTTAGAGCCTTTAATATGCTTATGTTCATGAAGGCCTACATGTCCTGAGGTTAAATCACTTTATACCCTCTTTTCATAAAACCAAATTCCATTCTGTGGATCAAACTTAGGAAATGTTGAGCTAAATAATCTCAGTGGTCCCTTCAAGGCCATGAGCTGGATTTGAAAAGAAAAAAATTGGTCATATTATTTTGGCTCTTTGGCTTTATAATACGGTATACAGCAGGTCCTCAAATAACGTCTTTTTGTTCAGTATTGTTTTGTTATAATGTTGATGAGATGTCGTAGGAATTTTACCCTTATGTCAATTAGCACAGTAAGATCAGTTTCTTTATATGTTGTTTCCCTGCGGTTCCAAGAACCTTTTTATGACATTAAGTGAGGACTTACTGTATTGGGTGTCTGTTCAAACTTTCCTCTTCCTAGTTTTTCTGTGCAATCCTTTGACCCTTAAGAACTGTCCCTCTCGAAAATGTTTTGCATTTTGAGTTTCGTTGTAAAGACACTTGGGAAAGAATAGCCCATATTTCTCTTGGAGGCACTTTTATCCTAATCCCAGATGAGAACATATCACTTGCAGGACTGAATGGTGCTGATGGAGTGAGTAGTGATGTGATTCAGATTACCTGCCATTTATTTGAGTATCTGCTGAGTCCAAAGCTTCTTGCTGGATGCTGGGACCATGCAAAGATATATAAGACAACTTTGCAGCTGGTTTTATCTTACCGTGGATTAAATTCTCACAACAACCAGGTGCAATATCCAGGATAATATTTGAAAATAAGCCAAAGGGAAACAAAGCAGTTCTCTCAGAGGCACACAAGTAATACAGACGCTATCCTCGGACCCATGCCTTGTGCACTCTAAGGAAGATCTTGGTTCCCTTGCAGAGGTAGTTGCATAGTTTTCATTTCGGCGAGACATCAGCAGAGTCTTGGAACAACACATTGAAAGGATGCAAGTGGAATTAGATGGAATGGAGGGAAGAAAACTAACAGCATGTCATCGTTAGGGCCTCTGATGGGGGAGTCCCAGCTGGGACAGTATTTCGGCTTTCAGCCTCAGCTGGTCATCTTAGCATTTTGCCTACAGATTGGTTTCTCCGTGTGCACTTTAAATTTAGCAGATGTTTTGTTTGTTTTTTGTTAATCCTCACCCAAGAATATTTTTCCATTGATTTTTAGGGAGAGTGGAAGAGAGATGGGAAACGCAGACAGACGTATTGATGTAGAGAAACACATCAATTGGTTGTCTCATGTGTGAGCCCTGACCAGGGCCGGGGCTCAGGAGGAGCCTGCAGCCAAGGTATAATATGCCCTTGACTGGAATCAAACCTGGGACCCTTTGGTCCACAAGCCAAGGCTCTTTCCGCTGAGCCAAACCAGCCAGGGCAAATTTAGCAAATGTTTAATGAGCTAAATAATCTCAATAATAAGCATTTTGCCATGCATTAGGGAAGCTGTTCTTTAACTTTGGTAACATGGACCTTTTATTTGAGAAGGAGAGGGTGAGACAGGTAGGGACATTAATGAGAGAGACACATTGATCAGCTGCCTCCTGCACTCCCCTCACTGGGGATCTAGGCCAAAACCCAGGCATGTGCCCGGACTGGGTATCAAACCGGCGGCTTCTTGGTTCATGGGTTGCAACCACTGAGCTACACCGGCCGGGCAGAACATGGACCTTTTAAAGACTCTTGAAAACGTTGAACTCCTCAGAAATACTGACTGATTTTGTATATAAATTCAGGAGTTTATCGAGCTGAGCCCTGGGGCTCCCAGTTAAGGACTCGTTGTCCCTGGTTCCTGAAGCGATTGAGAAGGTCCGCTCTTCAGAGAGCTCCTTGTGCGGAGACAGGGGCATCAGTCACTTTCTCTGAGATTCCGCTGTTTAGAGCTGGGTTATCAAGTGCTTTGCAACCACAGATAAGGGGGTGTTTAATTCTCCCCAAATGGCGGACCGAAGTTGTCAGGAAAAGGTGCTGAGAAGAGCTAATGTCTTACTTGATTGGTACATAGAATTCCTTGCTTCGGCAATGCCATAAAGAGGGCAGGACCGGCCGGGGCCCACCGCTGCCAACACTGACGCTACCACATGTTGAGCTTGTGTTATGCTCGGTGCCAGGCACAACTTTCACCGATGTTCTCTCATTTGACAGGCACAATTCCCAGGTGGTAATGTAGTGAAGTGGTTGTTACGAGCTGGAGTTCTGGTTATGCCACTTAGTCACTTAGTCACTTAGAAGGTCATCTACCTTCTCTAAGCCCAAGTTTCCTCATGTGTAAAAGGGAGATCATTGATGTTAGTAATAATTTTTAAAATAGCTCATATTAGAAGTTAGGCGGTTACCCTTAGGGGGGGTGGGGCTGTGTGGTGACTGACCCTGAGGCAGGCTTCCGGGGCCCTGGTGATGCTGTGCTTCTTGACCTGGATGCTAGTTGCACAGGCGTTTTCGTTAGTGAAAATTCCGTGAGCTATAACCGTATCCGTGTACTTTTCTGGAGCATTATTCTTCAGTTAAAGGTTAAAATAGCCAACGGTCTTGTTCCTTACCATGTGCCTGGCATTGTTCTACATTGTTGCCCTGTTATCCCCGTGGATACAGTTCTAGGCAGGCCCGGAGCCCCGCAGGAGTGAGAATAGTAGCTACTTGATAAGGTCACTGAAGATTAAATGAGAGCTACAGCAGGCCTTAGTGCAGTGAATTTGATATAGTGCTGTCTTCACTGTAGTAGTGGGATGCAGAACTAGGACTTACCCTGTGCACTGACTCCGGCCTTAGCCTCGGCTCGGCCGTGAGGAGCAGAGACTCTCCGTCCAGCCCATGCATTCTCCAGGTCCCGAGCAAGGCCACTCTGGGGAACTGTAGAGCAGGGGTCTCAGAGGGGTAGTAAGGTGGGTTCCTGCTCTCTGGGTGGGGTGAGCTTCCACCCATCTTTGCTGGATCCCTGCAAACAACAGTAGCTATATTGATAGCGTGGACATCGTGTATGGAAGACTTGGTGGTGCTCGATGGCTTTGCCCGTTTCCTTTTAATGTTAAGTTCTAATCCGTGTCAAGCTGTGGACGTAGTCACAGCCTCCTATTTGGGTTTATAGGATGAGCTACTTTGATGACAAAACCTGTCAGCAGAGAAATTTAGTTCTCAAGGTGTGCGTCGGGAATAATTAATTGCCATGTTTGTGAACTTCAGTAATTTGTGTCCTATCTTTGAGATTTTTGCCATAGCAGTGAACCTTCAATATTCTGTTAATATTTTAAAATCATTTTAAAATGTAGATTTGCTTGAAATATTTTTCAAAAGGAAACTTAGTCATTGTCATAAATGGAAAACTTTGCCATGTATTGAAGATAACTGTAAAAAAATACATATATTCATCCATGCACCTTTCAAAATCACCTGTGTACCCCTCTGTAGAAAACTCTGGTTTAGCTCATCCCTGCATTTTACAGGTGTGTAGGGCCATGCACTGGGAGATCTGGCTGGAAAACTAACTCCTGACCGGCTTCTGGGCCAGTGCCCCCTTCCTGCGTATTTCCGCTGACTGTCGGCAGTGGAGGTTAAATTAAGTCTATCACGTTATATTTCATTTTTTACTGTACTTGAAGTAGTGCAAGTAGTGAGATAACCCGTTCTCTACCCACCTGCCCTCCAGAGCAGGAAAAGTCATTGAAGTGGTAGGAAGTCGGTAGCAGAGTCCCCTCAAGGTCATGCTTTCAGATGAGGACTGGAGTGGCCTTGGTTTTGTTGGAATATTCTGGCCTCGGTGACTCTTATTTTCTGGCCTGTGCCATTAGCTGAGAATGTGCCCCACGTTCCTTAGCAGCTGCCGTTCAGCGTGAACTTGCGATGGGAGGAATTGCTTGAGGTCTGTGTGCTGCGAACCACTGGGTTTAAGTCCTTGAGAAGGGAAATCTGTTTAAGAAAGTATCAGGTAGAAGAAAGAGAGGTCGCTTAGTGCTGTGGTTCTAGCCTTGATGAGGCATGACTGGGCTTAAACACCATTTCTGCTATTTACAAGATGTGTGACTTTTGACAGGTAACTCAGCTTCTCTGAGCCTTACTTTTCCTTATCTTAAAAATGGAAGTAATGCCCTAGACTGTTTGACTCAGTGATGGAGCATCCGCCTGCAGACCGAAGGGTCCCAGGTTCGACTCCCATCAGGGGCACATGCCTGGGTTGCAGGCTCAGTCCAACATGCAGGAGGCAGCAAACCAATGATTCCCTCTCATCATTGATGTTTCTATCTCTCTCTTCCTCTCCCTTCCTCTCTGAAATCAGTAAAAATATGTTTTTTTAAGAAAATGGAAATAATAACACGAGCCTCCTAGAGAATCATTGTAAGAAATAAATGAGATAGCATGTTTAAAATGCTCCTAGAGTATCTAGCACATAGTGAGCAATTATTAAATTTCAGCTGGTGGTTTTGTTATTCCTAGAATAAAGTTAATTTATATGAAGAAACAAACACATTGAATTTTATGGTGTATTGTAATATACAATGAAATATAAATTGTGATGCAATTGTATATTTTATTTTAATGTTAAACTTGTATCTAACATTTGTTTGGCCAAAGTTTAAATGCAGTCTGTTGACTTCAGAGCTACACCTCTTCACCATTATTACAGATTTCCCTAGTTATAGATGCCTGAAGCAAACATGACTTAAGAACAAATCTGGCCTGGCCTGATAGCTCAGTAGTTAGAGTGTTATCCCAACAGGCCAGGGTTGCAGGTTCAATCCCTGGTCAGGGCACATGCACAATCAACCAATGAATGCACAAATAAGTGGAACAACAAATCAATGTCTGTCTCTCCCTCCTTCCTTCCCTCCTTTCGTCTCTCTGTCCCTCCGTCCCTTCTTCTCCCTCTCTCTCTAAAAAAAATTAAATTAAAAAATTAAAAATAAAATAGTGGATTAAAAAAACATTTGAAAGTCTCAGTCACAAATTTGGAAGGACACTTACTGATATAATCAATATTAGGAATAGGAAGGAAACTATTGTAACACGTTTACCATATTGGCTGTGGAAGGAAAATAAGGAAAGCCGAGGACGAGGAATAGCATTTAGCTAGGTTGGCAGGAAGGAAAAAGATTTGGAAGATGAGGTATCATCAGAAGGGAGAAGGGAGAGTGCCCAATGGGTAGAGTGCACATCTTTTTTTTTAAAAATATATTTTATTGATTTTTTTACAGAGAGGAAGGGAGAGGAATAGAGAGTTAGAAACCGATGAGAAACATCAGCTGCCTCCTGCACATTCCCCACTGGGTATGTGCCCACAACCAAGGTACATGCCCCTGACCGGAATCGAACCCGGGACTTTTCAGTCCGCAGGCCCATGCTCCATCCACTGAGCCACACCAGTCAGGGCTAGAGTGCACATCTTGAGGCCCCGTCTTTGAGGGTGAGGTAACATGCACACTGTTGGGGGACTCCACTGATAGTCATATCTTTTCTTTTGTGTTTTGGGGTAATCATGTCTACTAGAATGTTTTGGTCTGTCTTTAAAAAAACAACTAGACCAGTCTTTTTTTTTTAAATATATTTTTATTGATTTCAGAGAGGAAGGGAGAGGAGCAATAGAAACATCAATGATGAGAGAGAATCATTGATTGGCTGCCTTCTGCACACCCCCTGCTGGGGATTGAGCCTGCAACCCACGCATGTGCCCTTGGCAGCAATCGAACCCGGGACCCTTCAGTCCGTAGGCCGACACTCTATCCACTGAGCCAAACCAGCTAGGGCAACTAGGCCAATTTTGAAAACCCTTACATTAGCCAGTTTATTGTGGCACACGAGAGGGTCTCTGTAGACACAAGGTCTTGCGTGTTCTTACCTTTTAACCCACCTGCTTTACCAGCTGAGCCCTTACAGGTAACTTTTGCATCTTAAGTAGCCAACCTCTGCAAGCTTTTCCAAAACAAATAAGGGAGCAAGCTGGCTAGTAGATGATAGAATGCTGTTAGGCAGGATGTGTACGGCCTTTGGTTTAAGGGCAAATGGCCTCTTGCCCTAGAGACTTATTAGATAGGAGGTGGAGTTTCTATCGGCCTTCTATCTTTTTTTGTTTTCTCGAAATACCAGCAGCTATAGTATTTTATTTAATTTTATTTTTAAAAATATATTTTATTGATTTTCTACAGAGAGGAAGAAAGAGGGATAGAGAAAGAGAAAGTCAGAAACACTGATGAGATGAGAGAGAAACATCAATCAGCTGCCTTCTGCACACTCCCTACTGGATATGTGCCTGCAACCAAGGTACATGCCCTTGACCGGAATCGAACCTGGGACCTTTGAGTCCACAGACCGACGCTCCATCCACTGAGCCAAACCGGTTAGGGCTTGGCCATCTATCTTTAGTGTTTGAGATTGTCAAACTTTTTCTTTAAAGGTCCAAATAGTATGGCTTTGCACACTATATGGTCTCTGCAGCTCCTTGCTGATAACAGATCGGCGTAGCTCTATTCTAACAAAGCTTTCCTTACAAAAGCAGGTGGTTCACCAACCGTAGCTTGCTCCTGGTTTAGAATACCTCCTATTAGAACACCTAATGGTGTTCCTGTTCTTGTCCACTTAGAATCTATTTGTCTTGTCCAAGAGGATCTTCTAAAAACAAATTATTAGCACATGACTTCCCTTAGCAAGCCTTGTAGTTGCTTCTGTTCATCTTTCCTATAAAATCCAAGCCCCCTACCACGATCAATAAAGCCCTGTGTGAGCTGGCTCTTGCCCACTTCTTAGAACACATCTAGTTCCTTCTACTCCAATGACATTCACTTCTCTCTTTTAGGCTTATACCTACCAAACTTGCTCCTGCCTCAGGCCTTTGTACAAGCTGTTTCTTCTTCCTGGATAGCTCTTCCTCAGATTTTTGTGTAGCCAGCTGCTGCTCATCATTTGAGCCTCAGGTTACATGTCACCTCCCAGTGTCCTGCCTGATCGCCCTTTATAAAGTAGCTCCCCCAAGCACTCTCTCTATGTCATTGTCTTTTATTGTCATCATGCTTATTGCCACCTGAAATGCTCAGTTTATGTCCCCGTGACTCCCCACCAACTGCCGACTCCAAGGAGGAGGGGCTCCGTTATTCTTGTTTGCCACAGGACCCTTGGTGCCTGGAACCGCCCAGCACATAGTAGGCAATCACCATTTGTTGGGTGATTTGCTGTGTTTTACAGCGCTGGTATTTGAGAAGTGCTTTTCAGTGTACAAAGCTCTTTTGTGTTCAGAGTATGTTGTTATTTTTTCAAAAACTATGAAGCAGATGGTATTATACCCAGAGATCTTAAGCAGAGAAGAAACAGACTTGCCCAACGTCACAGAACCAGTAAATGGAAGGGACAAGCCCTGACTCCAGGACCTTTAAGTCTTGCCTAGGGTTTTCGTGATTGTCTTCAGTTGTTTGTTTAAAGTGATTTATCTTTATGTGGGTCCTGGAAGGTCTCAGACTTCTGGGCACATTGGGACAAGTTCAGAATTTCCGCTGAAGCCTTGGCTGTCCGAGACGGGTGTGCTAGGCTTCATTCAGGGAGTAGCATCGAGAGCAACTGCTGTAGACATTCCTTTGATTAAGTCCAAGAGTTGCTTTATTGTGAAGATCACCATAATTTCCTAATGAGAACAAAGTAGGTAAATAAGGAGTCTATATAGCATTTATTTCTGGGGGAAATGTTTTAATAGTTACGCTCCGTTCTTTAACTGATAACAAATAAAATATTAAAAGTTGAAATAGGTCTCAGATTATCTTGCTTTCTAAAGTGCAGGAATCTTACATTGTCTGGACAGACAGTCATCCCCCCACTGTTTGGACACTTCCAATGAAGAGCAGCTTATTGCCTTATATCTGCAGATTGTATCATCACTTTTATAGATGTTAACAATTAATAGGATGGGTATATTCCTAAAGGATCGTCAGTTGAGCAAACATGGGCTTTTAAATATTGTTGGGGAATTCATTTCTTAAAGGAATCCTGTTTTAAAACCTTTTGAGTAAAGTTTTTCTTATTGTTGGCCTGCTTTTTTTCTTCAAATGCAGTATGCCTCTATTTTAAGTGGTGCCTTAGAAATACTAATTGCTTGTAAAAGACACTTTTTTGGTACTATTTTATTTCTAAAGACACATTATTATTAAGACCAAAAGAAAACTCAGTTAACAGTGCAAAGTGTTTATCCTACCATGACATTGCCTTACATTAATGCAGGTTGTGGGGGAGAGGGGGTGGGGACGACAGTAAAAAAAAAACAGCCCTCTCAAGAGGACTCGTCTTTCTCCCTCGAATAGAGAGCCGTGATTTGTTCCTGAATGTTTAAATCTGCTTCTTCTGTAGATTGCTGCTAAAATTGATTCAATTCCTCACTTGAATAATTCCACACCTCTAGTGGACCCCTCTGTGTATGGATATGGAGTACAGAAACGGCCCCTGGATGATGGAGGTAAGTTGTTGTCGGTACCTTTGCCTTTCGGGTGGTAGTGAACCTGTCAGTGCAGTTCGTGTCAGCCGTTGCCTTAAGAGCTCCCTCCAGCGCCACTCGAAGAGGAATGGCTGAGGGGAGTATTTAGGAGGATTTTTCTCAGCAATTCTCCAGTATTTGAGTTCTTACTTGCCTTGATAATATAGAAATCTTTTCAGCTGGGCTCTCAGGGAAAGACTTGGCCTTTGAACATCATGGAAGTAATTTGACAGATTTGATAGTTTTGCTGGATTTAGCCCTCCGTTCTTCCAGTACACATGTAAGGATTGAAGTTTCCACCTTTCTCCAAAGAAAAGCTAAGTTTTGGTGCATAGCTTTGAGGAAGCTGTGGCTATATTTTGACCTTAAAGAAAGGAAAGAGGAGAGGGAGATGACCTTTCTCTGTTCTATCTGCTGGTTTTTCATCATTCCCGTTTATGACAGGTTCTTTCTAGAAACATTCGTTTTTCTTTCATTTATTCATTCATTTGTTATTTTGCTGGTTTGTTTATATATTCAACTCCACTCCACCCCCCAAAATTTGAAACCAATTAGCAGTGCCTATCACCAGCACCCTGGCAGAGAGTCTACCGAATGTACTTCTGTAGGGAACTTGGCCTTCCTTTGTCTGATTTGGTCTTCCACAAGGTATGCCTATAGCAGGGTTGTGAAATATACTAGATGGTACACGAATGTTGACATAGTGGTGGGCCACTGTCTTCTCCTCCTGTCCTGTCAGTCTGCATAGCATCCAACCATGTATGTGTGTACATATTTCTGTGATACATTAAGTGAAAAAAATCAAGGTGTGCAACAGTATGCATTGTGTCATCCCTTTTTCTAAAAAAACGCATGATTTTATATACATAGGAAAAATGTGATTTAGCTTGCTTGATTGATTTTTCTCTGGTCTCCTTGGGATTCTAAAAGAAGAGATCGCCATTATTTTCTTAGACTAGAGGCCCAGCGCACGAAATTGTGTGCGGTAGGGTCCCTAGGCCTAGCATCTTCTGCCCACTTGCCAGTCCCTGGTCCTGCCCCGCCGCCACCCACCCCGGTTCCCGTTCGCCATCCTGTGATCGGAGCCTGCGGGCTGGGTGGGGAGGGACCGAGAGGGGTGGTCAGTGCACCTCATAGTGACTGGTCGAGCAGTCTTTCCGGTTGTTATGCCGTTATGGTTGCTGGGCTTTTATTATATAGGATGTGGGAACGTTTTTGGAATAATTGTATAGATTCACACTGAAGATTTTAAGGGGATAACCTTTGGGTATAAAAGTTCTTCTCTGTTTAAAACAACGGCTTATGTTTATGGTCACACACATAGAAAGTCTACGCCAGGCCATTGGAACGACGGTGACCATTTAGACTACTGCTTCCAAATAGTACCCCGTGGTCTTCTTTTATTCGACTGGTGGTAGTGAGGTCTTAGACCAAATATGAGCAATGGCATTATCTGCATTTTGCCTTAGCAAAAAGCTTTTTTCCTTTTTAGGGTAATTATGCTTCTGCTTCTCCTGTGAGACATCAATAGGAAAGTAGAACTCGGTTGTCTGGCACTGAACACGTATCTTGTTAATGGACAGAGGCTCTCTGGCCCACCGTTTCCAGAAATTGAGATCAATACATTTCACAACTCGCAGCCTCGTTCTCACCCACTGTATGGCGTCAGGTTGCAGTGGAAACTGCACTCCGTGACTAGGACTCACTGTGTGCTTTGCATGGGACACCGAAATATTTGCAAAGGTAGCCATTGGCATTTGGCAGACATTTTTCTCCCCTTCATGCTTTGATACCCATTTGAAAGAAATTAGCAAAAGGTTCTGAACTTAAGGATAAAGAGGCCTAGGAAGCAGGCAGCTGTAGTTAGTAGACACCAGAAGTGCAGGCTCTCACGGGAAGGTCCAGTTCATTATCATACTATTTTCACACTTTGTTGTTGGCCCTTTTACAGATGACCTTCATTTTCTCCCCTTTGCCCTCCACCCAGCTCCCTCACCTCTTTTTAGAGAACCATGATTTTTGCATGTCTGCGTTTGGGGGACTGAGTCCTTGTGATCAGAAAATGGACACAGTCTCGCTCTTTCCTTCTTCTAAACAGTAAGCCGCAGTTACAGCAGGAAAGAGCGAGAGAGAACCTTTTGGCGCCGTGCTCGGCCTGGCATCCCTGGATGCCTGTCTTACACAGCAGATGCATTCGGAGAACAAGAAGTGTCCCTCGGGCTTTTTGCATTCTGCATTGCAGTTTGATGAAGTCAATCCCCTCCTGTGAGCACCGTTTGAATAACAGAGCTGCAGCCGCAGAGATTATTTTCCTCGTTTTCCTCCGTTGGTCCTCACATGTGGAATTTGAGATTTGCTGTTGACCTTAGCGAGAACGCTGGGCAGTGGGCCTGCCTCAGCCTCTGTTGTCAGCTGTCTTCCGATGGGGATAGGTCACTGGGCCAGTTCTGTTCTCCAGAATAAATATGTGAATAAACAGATCCTGTCAAGGAAAGTGTTTGTGTTTGCCCCGCAGCTTTCTAGGGGGCACAGTCTTGCTGTTTGTGAGATGAAAGGTTAGCAAAGCAGACAAACAACAAGCAGGAATTCCATCACTTTTTCTTTGCAGTAAAGATTTCCAAAGGCTTGCAGGGTTTTGTTTGGTTTGGCCTAGGGTTTTTTAGACAGAAGTTCACCAGATCACTTTTAGCAATGTGAACTTCTAACTTTTCTGTGAATTGAAGGTCTTTAACCTTCAGGAGGTTGAAGTTCAGTCCCCTAGACGTTTTTGGAGGCATTACTTAGGTCTGAAAGTATTCAGCTCTGAAGTTGACCACAAAGAACCTGAACCTCAGGACACTGCGTTATACAGACAGGTGTACGAATAGGAGGATTAGAGCAAGTGCTAGGCACGAAAGCCAGGGGACAGGTTTATTCCTGGTGCAGTTGGGGTTGGCGGGAGTGGTGTTCCTGCGGTTTGAGCCCTCCGTGAGCCTGCTGCCAGCAGCGCCTGGAACCCAGCAGGAAGAGTTCATTGCTCAGCCTTCAGAGCCTGCCTTGGCGTCCTGCCCTCCAGCTTCGGCTCACGTAACTTTACTTGGTAGCATCTTCAGGCTTGGCACCCACGCCTTCTAACAGTCTGTGAGGTGTAGAATCTCCAGTTCAGGAATCTCCCTGCTGGTGTCGGCTGTGGCACCCTTTCCATCCAGTACTTTCTTCTTGCCACTGCCGGAGCCAGTCTGACCAGTTTGTGCCTCTTCTGTAAGGCTTGGGGCAGGTTCCAGGAACCAGGGAGGTCCAGCCTAACCTGGCCGCCACCTACCTGCCCTTCTGTTTCCCCCCATTCAGCAGCCTAATCATCTGTTCTCTTTGCTCTCCCAGAAACATGTCCTCCATCCCAGCTCTTACCTGGCTGATGCCTACTCAGCCCATAGGTCTCAAAATTGCCAGGTAAGACTTCCTGCTAGCAGCCTGTCCTCATCCTCATCTTCACTTTCTCCAGGGCCCCACTCAGGTGCCACCCAGCCTCTTTGTCTTCTCGTGGCTCCTGTTCTTCTTCCTTCCTCCTCCTCTCCCTCGCTTCCTCCCTTTTTCCTACAGTCCTTTCATTCTGCTCTGAACTTCTAAGGTTCACTTGTCCCTTAGGGTACATGTCATTTCCTGCTTTATTCTGCAGGTCCCAGGGGCCCCTCTCCGGCCAGATCCGACATGCCCTCACTTGCCATAGAGGCGTTCTCTGTTTTAGCCTGCCTTACAGCAGGAGGGGATAGATGCTCAATGCTTAATTCTCCTTTGGATCGTGTGATTTGCATTTAGAAAATTTTCTGGAAAGTAAGCTCCACATGTAAGAGAAGAGAATTTGCCAAGTGTTTTACAACTGAATTTCAGTTTAATGTGAATCAGGGCTTGGCAAGCCTTTCCCTAAAGGAGCAGCGAGTGAATATTTTAGGCTTTCAGGTCCTGTCTCTGCCCCACCTGCTCAGCCTTGCCATGAGCTTGGAAGCGACCATGGACACACGTAAACGGGTGCGGTGGCTGAGCTCCAGGACCTCCCTGTTTACAGAAATAGGCAGCTGGCCCTCAGGCTCAGCTTGCCAACCTCTGATCTCAAACCAGCCTTGTCAAATGATTAACACTAACATTTTCTTAATCTGCAGTCAGAGAGGTGTACAGAGGGTCCCCCCTCTCCACCCCTAATTTCCTTAGACAAGACTCCATCTCAGGTTCCACTGTCTAACTGCCTCGCTGAGAAAACGAGTGATTTCTAATGTTCAGCCCAGAGCTGGCTGACAGATGGCAGAGTCGCTCTTCTCATGGTCCCCTCCGTCTTTGTAGGGGCAGTGGGAGCGTCTTCTCCAGGTTTTTACCCAGGAGAGCGTTTTACTTGAATCAAACAAACCTCGCTCTCCCTGCTCTCTCGGGAAAATGCAACACCACAATCAGAACTTCGGTGAATGCAGCACTGTTTGTGCCATTGCTGGGGGCAGGGAGCGTACACAAGTAACTTTGAAACATACCTGCCTTTTCTGCCAAAGGCTTCTCTCTGATACGGGTGCAAGTACCTTTTTATAGCCCCACACCTTCTCGATGATGTTTCTGTGCGGTGACAAGAATTTTTGTGTGTACTATCAAATGAAGTGTTTACAGGAAAATTGGAATAGAATTTTTTTTTTTTCTTTTAAAAAATCCATTTTAGCCCTGACCAGTTTGGCTCAGTGGGTAGAGCGTCAGCCTCTGGACTGAAGGGTTTCAGGTTCGATTCCAGTCAAGGGCATGTACCTTAAGAAACAGCTGATCGATGTTTCTCTCTCATCCGATGATTCTAACTCTCTATCCCTCTCCCTTCCTTGCTGTAAAAAATCAATAAAATATGTTTTTAAAAAAAGAAAGAAAGAAAGAAATACAGGCCCTAGTTGATATGGCTCAGTGGATAGAGCGTCAGCCTGCAGGTTGAAGGGTCCCTGGTTTGACTCTGGTCAAGGGCACATGCCTAGATTGCAGGCTCGAAACCCAGTAGAAGGCATCTGATCAGTGATTCTCTCATCATTGATGTTTCTATTTCTCTCCCTGTCCCTTCTCTGAAATCAATAAAAAAAGAAAGAAAGAAAAATACGGTATTGACAGGATCAGATTTTTATTTTATCTGTCTAATTCGTGGCAAAGGCTCATGCAGTCATCTCCCCTTTCATCCATCCATTCATTTTAGGATTATAATTCAGAATTAAGTGGCCATCATGTGGATGCATATTAACACATATGTGAAATGGGAAAGGAAGTGAGGGGGTTTTCCTGGTTGGTCTGACAATTGGCTTAGCCAACTAGGTCAAATAGTAGACATTTTCCACAAAAAATGAATGATCTAGACCTGTTTGCAGTTACTAATCTAGGGGGAAATTTTAGATGTCAAATTAAAAGGGGATTTATAGTTTTCTCAAAATCCTTTTAGAAAGTATGTGACCTAGAGTGGCTTTCTACCCTGGCTGAGTGTTAGAACCACCTGAAGAAGCTTGTTTGTTTGTACATCTGGTAAAATTTCTTTTCTTTTTTTTAATTTAAAATTTTTATTGTTTAAAGTATTACATGAGTCTCCTTCCCCCCATTCATCTCTCCCCAGCCGCTCCCATCCCCCAGCCTGTGTCCTCACCCCCTTACTGTCTGTGTCCATTGGTTATGCTCATATGCAGCACCTAAGGAGCTGCACATCAGCCTCTCTAGAAAATTTATAAAACGAAACACGCATTTACATTTTCAGTCCACAGTTCTACCCTGGACATTTATTCCTGAGAAGAGAAAACTTATATTTACAGAAAAGTCTATCCACAAATCTTCATAATAGCCCCACATTGAAAGCAGCCCAGATGTCCTTCCACAGGTGATGGTTAGTAAACAAACTGCTCCATCCAATACTACTCAGCAGTAAAAAGGAACAAACCGGTGACACACATGAGAGCTTGACCGAATGAATCTCCAGGGAGTTGTGCCAAGTGAAAAAGCCAACCCAAATGGTTCCTCCTGTGTGAGCTCGGTTATGACCCTTTGGAATGAAGAAAAGATGAGTGGTTGCCAGGTTAGAGATGAAGTGCTGGGGGCCCTGTATAGATTAAGAATAGGTTAATCTGCCCTGACTGGTTTGGCTCAGTGGATAGAGCATCAGCCTGTGGACTCAAGGGTCTCAGGTTCGATTCCAGTCAAGGGCATATACCTTGTGCGAGCACATCCCCAGTAGGGAGTGTGCAGGAGGCAGCTGATAGATGTTTCTCTCTCATCGATGTTTCTAACTCTCTATCCCTCTCCCTTCCTCTCTGTAAAAAATCAATAAAATATTTAGAAAAAAAAAAAAGAATAGGTTAATCTATTCGGTTCCTTCGCTGCTGGGTGGAATGTTGGTGCTTAAATTCCGATTGTATAGCTAAGGAAGCTGATGTTGAGAAGTGATAGGACCAAACTGATACCTGATAAGAACCAGGAAGACTTCAAATCTGGGGTCTCGGTCTCAAAGGCCGTGACAGTGTCTGCTTGAAAATGTGGACTCCAAAGTCTGGTGGGTCAGGGCTTGAATCCTAGCTCTGCCCCGTTAACTGTGTGACTTTGGGCATATTGCTTAACCTCTCTGAGCCTTTGTTTTCTTACCTCAGATTGAGATAATACCTACTTAATGAGATTATCATCAGGATTATAACAAGTTATTGTCAAATTCTTTAAATACTACTTACCATGTGACAAATGTTGATATTTCCACCAGAACTAGTTAGTAAATATATGTTAAAACATGTATAACTGAAGTAAAAGCTGTGTGAACTGTATGTATTATGATATATGTTATTACTACATAAACATTTTGTTTTCTATATCATTTTTTTATAAAGTTGGTCATGACCCTCTAAATGAATGCCGTAGCCTCTGGATTAAATGAAAATCAGCATAGTGCTGCAGATCAGTAGTGCAGACGTACTTTTCCTCTGAATTTGACTACAGAGACCCTGGGTCAGGCCTTCAGTAGGTACTTGAACTGGGGTTCCTGACACCTCCACATCCCTGGAGGCCGGGTTAGGTTTCTGCTCATCGTGGATCTTTCTGCTTTCCCGGCTGGACTCTGAAGCTTCTTGAGGGCAGAGACGATCTTGCTCACCATTTTATCCCCGGCACCTGGCACAGGGCCCAGCTCCTAGCACCTGGCAGGTACTATGGGAACAGTGCACATGGGCACGGGCACTCGTGTGCACTGTTCTGAGGGCTTGGATGTGTGCACCCCTTCCTGGTAGGTACAGTAGGACTGGTGATAACAACACCTGCCTCTTAGGGCTCGGCAGGAGTAAGGGGGTGCATGCTACTGCGGCACCTGGGAAAGCGCCTTGGAAAATAGAGCTGGTGCTCTTTGCCACTCACAAGAGCATATTAGACTGCAAGTGAGGGGCATTATTGAGATCAACTTGAATTTATTCTCACTTTTTAAAAATAATAATTTGCAGAATTAGTAACAGATTACTTGTCTAGGGACTTGCAGCTGAACTCAGCATGTCAGTGTTTTGAGGCCCTGGGGCGAGAGTTGCTGCTTAGAACACAGGAAGCCTTTGTATTGTCCTTGGGAGAAAAGCTTTTTAAAATCGCTTGGAAAACTGCAGAAATGGCTGCAGCTAGCTTCAGAGACAGAGGAGTCTGGAATCCAAGCCAAGCACAGGAGGATTGTTTTCAAAACCTGAAGGGGAAGGTCTGGCTTGTTTATTATTTTTGTCAGTTCTGCAAAAACAGCTGGCATTTCTCTGCTGACCGCCACTCACCTGCCTCTGGTCCCTGCTGTGCGCAAGACCAGCGTGCTGTCTGCGCTGGCAGAGGAGTGGGCTTTTTGTTCCTTGGGCTTTTTTGAGGGGGGTGGGGTTAACTATTACATTTGATACCAATTAGAAAACTGGGTATGTTCCCCAGCAGCACTTGTTAGCGCTTCTTTTGGGGGAAGAAAAATGAAGACTTTCTCCTTACTGATGGGTAAACTGTGTCCAGCTGCCTTTTCCCCCCCAAAAAAAGCCATGAAATTGGCAGAGTATTACTCTTCAGAAAGATTTTCTCATATTGTAGTGTGAATATTTTCTCTGGGAACCTCATTTTTCCTTAGCCCAGGGGGCTTCCCATTATATAGTGTGCAAGATAAATGAGAACTACACCTGTGTGTGTGTACCCATGTGGCTAGAATTGAGCGCAGGTGAATTTTCGAGGCAAGAGGAACTGTTGTCAACCAGCATGCACCATTAGGGGAAATAGGACTGATATTTCAGCAGTTTTCTTTTTTGCAGTGAAATGATGGTAGTTACCATTAAATTGAGCTTTGTAGGTGTTCCCATATGCCTCCCTCATTTGACCCCCTTCATCGTGAAGATGGAACAGAACCCCCCAGTCCCTTACCCCCCTTGCGTGGGGTCGGACATAGTCAGTGTGTGCTGAGTGGGCGCCCAGTGCCCTGGCCTGACTGCTGCTGTTCATTTTTAGGCACCAAATGGGAATGGTTTTGAAGAGAGTACAGCTTTAAATCAGGGGTTCAGCCTTGGCTGTGCACTGGCGTGGAGGATGGAGACCATTTATTCTTGAGTCCACTAACTGAGTTGGGTCTGGATTTGAATTGATTTCCCTCCTGGGTGGTGTGGCTCTCAGCCATCCATCTGTTTGTGTGCTGCTGGTGTGTGCACTCTTGTTTTTGGTTTGTAAGCACCTCCACTTGTCAGCAGAGCAGTTGGCCATCAGAAATGACACCACGCGAGGTACCTGTGACACATACTTTGGTCACCAAAAAAGAAATTTCCTTTTTTGTGATAAGCACAAAATTTCAAATGGCTTTTTGACCAGGAACCTTCGAATGCGCCCCAGACCTCATGGAGTTCTTTCCAGTAGCCTTGCCTTTCACTCTGCTTCTGTGTGTTTCTGTCTGAAGTAGCTGCAGATCAGCAGCCTTTTGACGAGTCTTAACCGCACAGCATGCAGGCCAGGCGCTGTGTTTAGGGCGCAGGCACCTCTCCCCTGTGTTCTCATCATTTCCAGGCATTTTAGTTCCTCGGTCTTCAGTGGATTCTGTGCCCCTAAGAGAAGAATTCTGGCAGTAAACAGGGAAGCTGAGCTTGACCCTTCAGCGGGACAGCTAACCCAGCTGGAGGGCACTCTGTCTGGGCTTTTCTTTCATTCCCACTGCCTTAGGGGATGGACCTTCCTCTCACACATTCAGGGGCTGAGTGTGTGGTAAGGATTTCTTCCCTAAGCTGCTCACTGTCCAGTTTTCACGCGGAGTGAGAGTCCCCAAACCAGAGTGTTTGTCATATGCAAACTGGAATGCAAAAAGAAAAATTTAAGAGTCGATGAAAAACAACTCTCATCCCTGAGATAAGCAGGTTAATAGTATATAATATCAATATTTTGGCTGCAGACCATTATCTTGCTATTGATCTATAAGAAATACGGTATTGACTCCGTAGCTTCATGTGCTTTTTGCTGGCATTATTTCTCCAGGTGTTTCCTTCTCCTTTTAAAGTAGCAGCATCTGGCTTCTTATGACCATTCCTGTCCAGTCAGAGAGAGATGGGCAAGCTTTAGCAGAGGAAGAGCAGTTGGAGTCCTGTATTTCAGGTGCTAAACCACATCACTCTTTGTTCTGAGGTGCATGTCATTGATCCTGCGAACTTATCTAGTATTTGTCCTACTTAGAACTTTCCCTAGTCATGCTTTTGAATGCTCTCGTTAGCACGTTATAAGGCTCATTCCAGTTCTTGTGATCTGTGTAAGATTTATACATATCTTCCTGCTGACGGGGCCACTGTCTACTGACGGCGTTTCCTGGGCTGCATTTGCCAGGAGAGAGACACCACAGAACCGCTTTTTGCTGCGCGGTGACGGAGACACTCCGCGACAGCTGAAAGAGGAGGAACTGAAGTGAAAAGCGGAGCTGAGGTGCTTCTCTGGGAATGTGGCTACAGAGCTGGTTTTCACAGTCAGAGGCTGTTTGGCACTGTTGTCCCTGTGAAATGGGCTTGAAAGGCAGGAGTTGTTCATTCTGAGCCTCTCACAGATTGCTGGATGGGTCAGCGAAGAGGCCCGAGGAGGGAGGAAGCCGGATCCTCTCCTTGAGTTTATGCTCCTGGGAGGGTGGGGAGAGTAGGGGCATCGATGGCGGCAGGAGCATATGTGCATGGTCTTAGTGACTGCAGCTGCCACGGGCCGTCCCTAACAATGCTTCTGAGCTAGGGGGTCTGATCTTCTCATTTGTTTTAAAAAGAGGAAGAAGGAACCCTCCGTATCTTTACATTGAGTTTGGATCCAGAGCAGGAGGGAGGGAGGAAGTGCGAGGGATTTAGGCAAGCAGGATTTTCTCCCAGGCTTCTCAGCATGTGGACACACAGATCAATTTCTTATCCTGCGTTCAGCTGGACACTGGGTTAGAGACGGTGCTGATCAAGACGTCCCCTCCTGTTTCATATCATATAACGCATTCATGTCAGCCATTGAGCCTAAATTACTGTTTGCTTTCTTTCTGCCTTTCTTTTTTTCCCCTTGAAATGGTAAGAACTTGTGTAAGGATGAAGTTAGTTTATCCGTGCTAATGCTTTGATTTTTCTTTTCTCTTTCTCTTTGCCACAGTAGGTAACCAGTTAGGGGCCTTGGTACATCAAAGGTAAGCAGTGGGTTATGTTTTATTATTTATTGATCATTTCTAATTGTTTATTGATCCACCATCTGTACTAGAGTGTTAGAAAGTCAGAGGTGAGAGTGTGGAAAACCATGGGCTAATCTTTAAGACTTAAGTTTTTGTAGCCCTTTTTAAGCTCAAAGGATAAACTAACACAATGTATTAAAGATCAGCCGTTAGTGCATGTAAACTTAAAAGACTTCTAAAATGTTGGAGCTGTTCTATCTGCTCACATACATTTAATTTAAAATGAGACAATGAAATTTGCCCTCTTGTTATAATGTTTTTCTCAGTGTTTTATGAATCCTCAACCGCTTCACTTCAGAAAATAAGGTCCTTTTCCCAAGTGAAGATACAGCTTTTGGTCCTCAAGGAATCAGGAGCCTGGGAGGCCAGGACCCTAGTGTCATCTTCCCCCTCCCCCCCCCCTTGCCATAGTGATAGGGACTTGCCAGAGAACCTTGGATAAGTACCCAGTTGATTCCCTGCCTCAGTTTCCCCTCACAGCCTTCTCTTAAACATTGAGGATTAGAAAAATGAAAAGACCTCTGGGCTTAAAAAGATCAGTCTATAAAATAGGGTATTGTGGTCACATTGTTACCCTTTAGAAAGGATAAAACATGCTGGAAACTATGCCTCAGCTTCTCGTAATGGATGAAATGGTGTGTTTTGTACCCGTTGCTGTAACATACTCTTAACCTTCACCAGCAAGGACAGTTCTATCCTCTTGTGTGCTACACAATCCTCAGGGAGTTTCTAGAAATCAGCAGGCACCAGCTAATCAGGAGATTCACCCTGGGCTTGTTGTTGTTTCCTTGTTTGCTTTGCTTTTTAATGAATTAAAGTAATTTCAATAAAGTTGTTAGTATCAAATGTAACTTTCCTATAAGACTTTAATTAATCAGGATTTTACTTTCCAAAATGATGAGACTGTGCATTAGACAAATTTCAGTCTTGCATTTAAAATAGAGCTTTATCTTGCTGGAGGCCCAGAGCAGTTCATCTTCAATATGTTTGCTCCTCAATGCGAGGCTGGCTGCTGAAACTGTTTCCGAGGGCGGAGTTTGGTGACATTTTGTATTGTGATCGTGTTGAACCTCTTCTAGTGAATTCCCCAGGATTATTTTTGAGAATAATCAGTTTGTGCTGCACACGGGAGCAGCAGGCTCGTAGCTGCGCCCAGTCAGGAACCCTGTGACCTTGCACCGCGACAGGGACCCTTGCGGATGTTAGGCCTGCTGAAGGTCAGCACCAGCATCCAGTGTGACTGGTTGGGAAGCCCAGATTTGCCTGATTTGGGGATGAACTGAAGATCCCAAGAGGCAGCGAGAATCCCTGGGCATAGGTAACCTGCCGATGTGGACTCCACGAGGAGAAGACATCACATTGCTCTCATCACGATGATACAGTGACAAGTGCTATTTATGCTATTGCATTTCTTCTAAGTGCTGCACTCTCCCTAAAAACATGCACTTTATTCAATTCTTTCCATGATGGGTAAAAATCCAGCTGTGTGCGAGATGTTTAAAAATGCTTACCTTTTTTTTTTTAAACTACTCGCATTTAGCTTCCTCCTAAGATAAATGTTTAGATTTAATTGCTTCCTGGGGTGTTGGGCAAATTGGATATTGTCCACAATACTCTATATGGCAAATTTGACAGTTTCTTTGAAAAAGCCAGTGCAATAGTTGTTTAAAAAAAAAAAGGCAAGCACATAATGGAGGGGATAGCATTTAACAGGAGTACTTTGCAGAGTAACAGGTCATTATTCTGTCCTGGTCAACACTGATTAGGCCTCCGCTGGAAACTGGCTGCATTTGGGGCATCTCACCCTAAAAGACAGAAAGATTAAAGTAAGGCCAGAAAGCAACACAAAGATAGGGAGACAGGTGCTGAGGAAAAGCTGAGTATCTCTCCGTCTAGAAAGGACCCCAGAAAGAAGTCTAACTCCCCCCACTTGCCAAAGGATCTTCAAAGGTCCTGGCCTTGGTCTTTAGTGCTTAGCCACACTCCTGGACACTCGCTAGAGGAAGAAAAGGCAGTGTGAGAGGAGTTGATGGTTTTAATGAATGCCCAGAAGCTTCTTCCACTGACACAAGGTGATGGAAGCTGGATCTTTTTTTGAGAGAGAGACGGGGGGGGGGGGGGGGGGGGGGGGGGAGGCATGGATTTGTTACCCCCCTTATTCATGTATTCATTGGTTGATTCTTGTCTACACCTGACTGGGGATCAAACCCACAACCTTGGCATTTCGGGACGATGCTCTAACCAACTGAGCTGGCCGGCCAGGGCGAGGCTTGATCTTTTCAAAGAGTGATTGACCAAGAGGTTCGTCAGATGGTGCCCTTGTAGATGGTTATGGGCCTGTTGGCAGGATTTCTGTAAGCCTTCTCTTCCAGCATGGTCAGCGTGGGAATGTGGGGAACCTAAAGTAGCTTCAGAATTCTTCTATATAGTTTTCCAAAATGTTTTTTGTTTTAGGGCAGTAATAACAGAAGAATTCAAAGTGCCTGATAAAATGGTTGGATTCAGTAAGTATCCATGTGTTGCACTTTGCCCCTAATTCCTGCCTGTCCCTTTGATTTCCTTCCCTCTCTCTGCATGAGCATCACCTTTAGTAGAATGCTTTTGCACACTGTTCTCCAGTCCCCTAGTGCTGTAAGCCTCTATCCAGGTGGAGATCACCCTGCACTCTCCCACCACCTCACTCTCCTTCCTCAGGCTCGAGCACCCTCTGTCTGCTGTGTTTCTCATAGGGTTGCTGTGGGCTTGCTGAAATCAGCCTGATTTGTCTAGCTGTGAGCCATGTGTGAGTGTTGGTTGAACTAAGTCATCCATGCATGGTTAAATATGAATGGGGGGCATATTCTGACCCTGTTCAATTTGTTTCAGTTATTGGCAGGGGAGGTGAGCAGATTTCACGGATTCAAACAGAATCTGGTTGCAAAATTCAGATTGCTTCAGGTAAGGGCTGCTTTTTTCATAGATCTCAGTTTGGTAAAAATGAGTATTATGCAAAGTTTTCCAGATTCAGTACTTTGCTTGTTGCTAGAAGTGTAGGAACCTGGGTAAGTATATGTAATTGCTGCTTTCCTTGCACTTCTGGAGCGGGACTCCCAGGAGGGAACCAGAGCAGAAGCGGGCTCAGAGGCAAGGCTGCCCCTCTGACCTCGTTGGAGACCCTCCACAGTTCCGTGGCCTGGCGTGGCCCCTCCCAAACACCCACCCCTCTAGGACCTCTGTTTTCTGCACCAGAATGTTACGCCAGACACAGTGGGGCCTGCAGGGAGCCTGCGGCTTTGGGGTCACTCCTGGGGATTGCTCATGGCTCCCAGGCTTGCACCATCCCTGCCCTTGGTGGAAAGAGGCCACGGGTGGCTCTGGCTGAATTAGCACATGTTGAACACAGTTGAGGACCTTTCCCAGCTGAGTCCATCTTGACTGCAATATGGAGAGAGGCATATTGAGAAGAAGAGTTTATATTTTATTGATCGTTTTATCTAATTTGAGTTCTATCTCTTTCCATAGTGAAGGAGGGCATTTAAGGGACATTTGACTAGAGAAATGTTTGTCATTTTAAAGGAGACTTACTAGTATACTGTCTTGAAAGCAGTAACTGGTGTTAGCTATTTCTCTTTTTTGAGTAAAATGTTAAGAAGCAGTGTTTTTAGGAGCAAAGTAAAGTGTCATGTGTGGTGGCGGAAAGTAAGCCTTCCCTTTCTTGTCAAATGGCTCAGAACCAGTTCTGCGTCCATATCACTTGATCAGGAATATCACACAGTCACTGGCAGTAGTCCCAGTGTGCATCCCATGACATTTCTTTTTTCCCCCTTTGGTGGCAGCGGTGGGATACGAACCTCTGACATTTCTTACTAGTGTGCCTCAGAGCTGTTTGCAAATAATGACCATTAAACTCCTCTGCAAATAGAGTAGCTGGGGAATAGCGGGTTAAGTGACTCACACATTTACTAGCACACAGTGGGTCAGAAGTGAAGTTGAAACTGGGAATAAGGACCAACTCACAAACCTCTGCTGCATTCTCCCTAGGGACTCGTTTCTATTTTGAGAATCTTAGGGTACAGCTACCATTTAACATTCTGTCCACAAGCAGAAGCAAACTGTCTTCTTGTGGGATCCTGGGCTTCTGTGGGGCACCAGCCAGAGATAGCCTCACACAGAGGCAAGGTGCATGGTTGCCTGATGCCCACCAACACACCTCGTCTTCTTGATTCTTCTTATAGAGAGTTCTGGGATTCCAGAGAGGCCCTGTGTACTTACCGGAACCCCAGAAAGTATTGAGTAAGTTTATTTTATTTACTTTCTCTTTTCACTCTTCTTCCTCCTTCCCCAAACGGGGAGAAATGGAAGGGCAAACTGTTATTGAACACTTTCGATCTGTGCTGCAGTCTGGCCACAAAAGCAGGTGCTTCTGTAGAGAAGGGTCTAGGAGGCTGCCACACCAGGGGAGTTTTTCTGTTACCTAAACACACACGGTATCACCTTTTTAAAAACCCTGCAGAATCCTCAGAGCTGTCATAACACCTCCTTCATATGCCAGGTTCTAAAGAGCGTGCCTCCACCCGCCCGAATGCTCTCGTCACCCCTTTTTCCCATTAATCCCTCCTTCACCTGAACAGGCGTGGCGTTAGTGAGCCTCTCGCTCGGTGAACCTTGGGGCTCCTGGTGCCAGGTCCTCTGCCTGAGTGCGGTCCCCTTGCCCTCAGACACTCGTGAGCCCAGTGCATTGACTTCTTGGCCTGTGCTCCGCTCAGAGGGCCACACGGCCTGGCCAGGGAGAGTCTCAGCTTTGGGGGCTCGTGACCACCTGAACCCTAGCGCTGCATTCCTGTGGGGGAGCCTCGTACCTACCAGGCGGAGGCCTCCTAAACCCAAGAGCCTCCTGGGGAGAGGGGTGTACTAACTTCGCTTCTGCTCCCTTTTCCTCTTTCAGTCCACTGCGCAGCGCTGCATCTGGGGGGGCGCTGAGCTCATGTCTAGCTCGGGAGGTAGGGCTCTTCTATTGTGTCCGTTTCTCGGGGAGTCGAGATGAGTTTAAACTCTGTTTTGCTGTAACAGTGCAAGCAGCGGACCAGAATAAATCAGTCTGGCAGATGTGCATTACAGGGCAAGCGAGATGGTTTCTGGTGTCCGGGCCCTTTGCTTCCGGCACAGGTTAATCTAGTACACCAGCGAAATGTTAAGAAGCTGCAGTAACCGGGAAGACACACGAGGCCGATTCTGCACACAAAGGGCAACATCTATTTCCTGCCTTTTTCTTCTTTCCTCCCACTCTTCTGCTGCTGCTTCCTGTCCTGCCCAAGCGCTGGAGGCCACAGATTATAACTTAAAAAAGAAACAATTTTGCTTTTTCTGGTGCACAGTGCAGCCAGTCTGGTTAGTAGCAGAATTGTTTCCTATTAGAGGAACCAAAAAATAGATTGTGCTGGTGATTGAAGAATAAATAATGCACGCAACAGCCAGGGGAGATTCTGGTGCAGAAAAGGAAATCGGCCGGACAGGCGACTCCTCAGGCTGAGATGCGCCGTTTCAATGCTGTAGCTTTCCTCCACCTCCTGATAAATCAGCACAGAGTAGCAGCGAGTGCGAAATGTGGGGCCCTGCACATCCAACGGGAAAAGCACAAAGCAGGTGTATATGGCTGTGGGACTGCGCCAGGGCACTGCCGCCTCCTTTTTCCACCCGTGAAACCCACCTGGTGATGCATAGCCTAAAATCGGCTCAAAAATCAGGGCATTCTGGTTGGTGATGGAGAAATTTGGCATTTGGGGATTCAAATGACTACTAACCCTTGCTTTCTTTCTTCCCATCTTTCTCATTTCTGTCCTTCCTGCCCTTAACAAATATCTGTTGAGTGTATACGCTCTGGATTGGGGAACAGCGAGATGCAGAGGGTTCAGAGGTGGTCTCTGCCACCGGTGCAGCTGACATTCCCACAGGAGGAGTCATGTTGGCAGAGTGAACACGAGACTCGAGCACAAGCAGAGGGCACACTTGGAAGGGGGCGTGTTGGGCCGTTGGGATTGTGTGCATCGTTTTCAGATTCCAGCCCAGTAGCTTGGCGGATGGCAGCGGCTTCCCGGGTTGTGGGGGCAGGAGCTGGAGCTGGACGAGGGCTGCCTTGACTCCTTCATGTGTTCCCGGTGCTGTTCCCCTTCGTGGGTCCCTGCAGTGTTCACTTAATGCCGCTGTCCTTGTGGTTCTCTTCCCTCCCAAAGACAAGCCAAGCGACTCCTGGGGCAGATTGTGGACCGCTGTCGGAATGGGCCTGGCTTTCATAACGACATAGACGGCAGCAGCACAATCCAGGAGCTCCTCATCCCCGCGTCCAAAGTGGGTCTGGTCATCGGCAAAGGAGGGGAAACTATAAAGCAGTTGCAGGTATGTGAGCCTGAGCAGAGGTCTTTGTCTTCCTCACCTTCCTGGTTTGGGAGGTCTGGTCATTACTCTCACTTCCCCCGATTGACCTGGCTGTGCCTGCCACGGGCCAGAGCTTCCCTCAACCCCTGCCCGAGTGGTTCCATGCTTCCTCCATATCACTGCTGTTTTCTGGATACTCACTGTAGCCAGGCCTAGTGCCAGCGATGCTGTCGGTTCTGGGGCTTCATGAACTCATAGCAGCCATTGTGGTACCATCACGTGACAACATCTCGGGTGAAGACCCTGCATCCAGAGCCGGCAGCACTGCCTGCGCCAGTCGTGGGAGCTTAAATGTGTTCATGCACTTTTCAAAGGGCTGGGTCCTCTTCTGTGAGCGCAGGGAAGTGCCAGCCTCACTTGTAATGAAGCTGAAGTAATACCCGTTATTTCATATTTAAATGAGACCCTTAGCACCGGGCCTCTCACTGAGCAAATGCTCCATGAACATTAGCTGCTGTTGGCTGTAGAATCCCTCATCTGAGACTCATGGGGCCGAACACGGCTCAGAATTTAACACCCCAGCCAGTTTCGCGCTGCACCCTGTAGCCAAATACTTATTTCCATAGCCAAACAGAATAATAGCCACACTCAGCAGAGTATGACTAGAAATATGCTTTCATGAGTTCAGGTCAGTTTTGCTGCCAGATCAGTTACGAACAAACTTATTTCTAAGCTCGGGGCTTGTGAAGCTGCAGGGCAGGGGTTGTGACCCGTCTCTGCTCCCTCCTAGCCCTGCGAAGACCTTCTCGTGTGTGCTGGAGGAGTTCAGGGTTTGGACGCCCAAAATCCAAATGGTGGCCCCCGCTCATCAGCTCTGGACTGCTCTTGGGCAGCTTCCTGTCGGAGCTCCTCACTGGGGATGGCAGCACTGGCCTCGTGTGTTGGGCACAAGCCCTTTCTGGGTGATACTCGGTCGAGTGCTCGGCTGAGGGCCTGACATTCCATGGAGAAGGCTCGTTTGCATCTAGATGTTCTGGAGACTGGGCAGGAGGGAGAGGGGTGTTTCTGTGTCACAGTTGGCAGCTCTCTAGCACACAGTTCGGGTGTCCGCCGTCTCCGAGGAGCCTCAGGGCTGGGCCCGAGGGCAGCGTCCTGAGTAGGAGGGACATGTCTTCTGTGACGGGATCGGCCCCGGCAGCGTCCTGTACCCTCCTGCATGTGCGTCCTTGGTGGTGAGGAGTGTACCTGTGTGTGTGTCCACAGGAGCGGACGGGTGTGAAAATGGTCATGATCCAGGACGGCCCGCTGCCCACGGGAGCAGACAAGCCTCTTCGCATCACTGGAGACCCGTTTAAAGTACAGGTAGGAAAGACTCGAGCGGGCAGGTCCTGGGTGTGATGAGGCCACGTGTGGCCATAATTAAGATTAAGCAGACATTGAGTTCTTCGTTGACACCGGCTATGTTCCAAGTGCTCTGGCACATGAGGTGGTGGCTGCTGTCATGGGCAGTGTATATTTGGAGCATTTCCATAAATGCAGGTTTTGATGGATGGCGTAGCACTGCTCAGGTGCAGTTTTCGACTTGTTACCTATCAGCTCAGATGCAGGCTCCATTTGGCTTTTATTTGCTTGTTCTCTCAACTCTTAAAAATGTTTTTAAATTGATTTTAGAGAAGAAGGGAAAGGGATAGAGAGAGAAACATCGATTGACTTCCTCGTGCATGCCCCCCACCAGGGATCGAGCCCACATCTGGGGATGTGCCCTGACTGGGAATTGAACCAGTGACCCCTTAGTTCATGGGCTGATGCTCAGCCCATTTTTGCAAGAGCTCCGGCTGGTGTGGGAAGTAAGCAAAGGTGCCAGCACTGCCCTAACCGGTTTGACTCAGTGAATAGAATGCCGGCCTGCGGACTGAAAGGTCCCAGGTTCGATTCCAGTCAAGGGCATGTACCTTGGTTGCGGGCACATCCCCAGTGGGAGGTGTGCAGGAGGCAGCTGATGGATGTTTCTAACTCTCTATCCTCCCTTCCTCTCTGTAAAAAATGAATAAAATATGTTTAAAAAAGAAAAAATAAAAGGTGCCAGCACCCCCCGAGGCATGTGTGCCCTCCTAGCAAGCATCCTGCGTCTGAGCTCCTGGCCATAGAAGACAGTCCCAGGTGCTGAGGGCTGCAGGGACGTGGCTTCACATCACCGGGGTGGTTCTACCCTTACTGTCGGCAGGAACGCGTGTGGGCTGTGGGTGCCGGTGCCGGTGCCTGTGCAACAGGGACTCTTCTTCTGTCTCTGCGACCTTCCTCGTCTTTGCTGCGCTTAGTGTAGCTCCAGGGTGATGCCCTGGGTGAGCCCGTTCCTCAGGCAGCTGTTCCTCCGCAGGCGCTTTGGGGCGGGTGAAGTGGAGGCTACCAGACGCAGGCAGAGACTTCCCCCAGTTCTTAACACCGTCAGTCAAACTCAAATTGGTATCGCTGCTGCTTTTTCAAGGAACATATGTAAAACAGTGGTTTCAAAACAAGGTGGAAGGCAGTGATTACAATGGCTTTCTTCCCTCAGGCCCTGGCAGTGCTACAGCCCTTCACCCCCTCCTGCAAGCCAGGACCCCCTGGCTTTCCTCCCCCAGGGTCCCTAACCTCTTTGAATGGGAACAGGTGGGTTTTTAAAAAGTCAGATGGCGCCTAGCCTTCCTCAGTTCCTTCCTTCAGTTGGCTTATCCAGTCTGGCTGGCAGGCCCCACGCGTGTGACACAGGGAAGTCTGGAAAGGGCCTGGAGGGCAGGCGCTCCCCGAGAGTGCTGGGCAGCAGGGCCTGTCTCCCAGCAGCCCTCCACCGCCTCTCTCCTGGAACCTTTGGTTTTATCTGTGGTAGAAAAAGCACCTGAGCAAAGAGCTTATCTCATTGATGTTTCATAAATTTGCAGGAAAATAATTGTAGCAAAAGGTTTTTAGTACTGGTTTTGTTTTTGTGTGTGTGTTTATCTTTAATTTCTTTATTGGTTAAGGTATTACAAATATGTCCTCATCCCCCCATTAACCCTCAAACCCCAGTACTGGTGGGTTTTTTTTGTTTTTTTAAAAATATATTTTATTGATTTTTTACAGAAAGGAAGGGAGAGGGATAGAGAGTTAGAAACATCAATGAGAGAGAAACACTGATCAGCTGCCTCCTGCACACTCTCCACTGGGGATGTGCCCGCAACCAAGGTACATGCCCTTGACCGGAATAGAACCTGGGACTCCTAAGATGACAGGCCGACACTCTATCCACTGAGCCAAACCAATTAGGGCAGTACTGGTGTTTTTTAATATATTCCACATTTTGGGAGGAAGAGCAGCTATTGTATTTAGGGTAAATTGTTATTTGGGATATTTTTTCTTTCTCCAACTTTTTATTATGAGAAACTTCAAACATCTAGAAAATTCGAAAAGTTAGTATAAGCAGATATCTGTATAACCTCATCCTACCTATCATTTTGCCATTCATATGCATGCATTTGTTTATTTGCTTATTTTGTTTTACCATTTATATGTAAGTGGCAGGTATTGTGACTCTCCACTCCTAAATCCTACAGCATGTGTCTGCCAATAAGAAGTTTTTGCTATATAACCAGGCCAGAGAAAATGACAGTAAACCCATAATATTCCTTGAGCCAGTCTATATTCAGAGTCTCTGAGTGTCCTGAGACCCTAATTGCTGTTTGGGGGTTGGGCAGGGGAGACAATTATTTTGGTTTGGTTTGGTTTGGTTTGGTTTTTCCAGAACCAAGACTCAGTTTGAGTTCACACATTACCTTGAGTTTTTAGGTACAGGTGATCCTTAGTGCAGATCCTGTGGGGCTGGGGCTGGTGCTGGCGTGGACAGGTAGACTAACAGGTGCGTCCTTTGGAGACAGTCAGGTCTGGGGGTCGTCTTTCCAGGCAGTAATCGGATATTTGATCTCTGAATGCTGGGAGGTTCTCTGGGGCTCCAGGACTGGCCTTTTCCCTTTCCCTTCCTGGAGCTCCGTTGTGATAGACACTTTGGTAATGTCTTTCTCCTGGGTCCTGCCCACAGTGAGAGCTCTCAGAAAAACCCTCCCTCACTAATGAATGGAATGGCTGCTGGAAACACCTCAAGGCAGCAGGAAGCAAGTTCAAACCAGCACAAATGTGCTGGTCCTACTATGGTTTTCAAGACTGTGGACCCTTATCTGAGCATTTTAGGCAGTGTAAAAAAAAAACAAAAACATGTCATTTAAGATTTGATATATGCGACCCTAAGCAACAGCCTCCCCTGTCCCATCTAATCTAATAAAAGAGTAGTATGCAAATTGACTGTCACTCCAAGACACCTAAGCCCCGCACATTGGCCAAGCCATGCCCCCAGCCAAACAGAGCGGCTGTATGCAAATTAACGCAGCCCAGATGGAGGCCAGCAGCCACGGAGCTAGAGCAAACACAAGGCTTCCATTGCAACTGCCTGCCTAGGCGCTCACGGCAACAATATTTCAATTATAGAAGCCACAGAGCTGAAGCAAACAAGAGGCTTTGTAACCTGCCTAGGCCTCCACTCAAGGTAACAAAGTTTCAATTATAGAAGATAAACCCCAGAAACCTGGTTCCAGCCAGCCTCGCTGGGACCTTGGGTCAATGGGAGCTGTGGGCAGCCTGAAAACGGTCCTCAGCCTTCACCCAGAGTGCCCAGGCACCCCAGTAGGGACCCGAACCCTGAAGGGATGTGGGCAACCTGAAAACGGCCCTCATACCCTCACCCAGGCTGGCCAGGCATGCCAGCAGGTGGACATCTCCCAAGAGGTCCCACACTGTGAAAGAGCACAGGCCAAACTGAGGGGGACTCCTCCCCCCCCCCCACAGTGCACAAATTTTTGTGCACTGGGCCCCTAGTCTACTATAATAAAAGAGTAATATGCAAATTAACCATCACTCTGAGACACCTAAGCCACGCCCATCAGCCAAACCACACCCACTAACCAATCAGAGCGAGTGTATGCAAATTAACCCATCAAAGATTGCGGTTAATTTGCATACACGAGAAAGCGAAGACTAAAGACAGCATAGAAGGAAGCCAAATGCTGCAGAAGGGAGCCAAGTGGTGGAGAAGGAAATGGAGGCAAGGCAGTGGAGACGGTGAAGAAGGGAGGGAGAAGAGGGGGAGCCGAGGAGGCACAGACGGGAGCCGAAGCGGGCTTAGCCCTTCTCTGCTTCGCTCTGGCTCAGGAAGCCCTGTTCTGCGGGAATCTTCCTGCCACGGGCTACTAGTATATTAATAATAGAGTAAGGGAGTATTGCTGTGCACCTTCTGAGTCTTTAAGCCCAACATAAGAGAGTCTGGTCTTGAAGTTGTACCTAGCGTCATGTCTTTTTTTAGGATTTTGTGTTCCATAACGTCTTTTATCTGTGTTTACACAGCAAGCAAGAGAAATGGTGTTAGAGATCATCCGGGAAAAAGACCAAGCTGACTTCCGAGGTGTGCGCGGTGACTTCACCTCCCGCATGGGAGGAGGCAGTATAGAGGTAAGCGTGAACCCAGCTGTAGGCAGAGGAGATCGGGGTTAAGGGTGTAGGTCACACGTCCGTTGGCTCTTTAACCTTGAGCAAGCTGTTTCCTTTTTGCTCCTCTGAAATCCTACCAGGACGCTTACCGCTCGTGGTGGGCGTGAGACTGACAGTCAGCCGCAGTGAGGGGGGCCACTGAATGCTCGGGGGGGAGGGGGGGCGGGGGGGGCGTTGAAGTTTTGCTTCAAGGCTTATCCCACTGCCCAGGTGAAGACCAGAGGCCACGTTTTCTCGGTGATCTGTGCTGTGCTTGTATCAAACTTGGGAACCACATTGGTGAGGTGGAATGGGGTCAGCATCTACCCTTCAGAAGGAAGTTTTGATAACATGCTACAATATGGATGGAGCTTGCCATCATCATGCTTGTGAATTAGCCAGATACAGAAGGATAGATATTGTGTAATTCCCCTTACACCTAGAGTAGGCACATCTCGAGTCAGGAAACAGAGTGGCGGTTGCCCGAGGCTGAGGAAAGCAGGGGCTGCTGTTTAATGGGCAGAGAGTTTTCACTGGGGATGATGAGAAGCTCTGGGGGAGAGCTATCTGGGATGGTTACACAACATTGTGACTGTATTTAATACCCCTGAATCGTGTCGTTAGGAATGCTTAAGATGATAAATGCTAATATATATATATCTTCTTTGTTAATCCTCACCCGAGGATATTTTTCCATGGATTTTTAAAGAGAGTGGAGGGATGTGCCCTTGACTGGAATTAAACCCAGGACTCTCCAGTCCGCAGGCCAACACTTTATCCACTGAGCCACAGAGGATAGGGCTGAAAAACATATTTTGAAGGACCGCTATGAGTGTTTATGACATACTTAGCTTATTTCATAGAGTTTAGAAGAGAAATTTAACATTTTAAATCTTTTATCTATGTTTACAGTTTATTCTTGCTTTTCTTCATTTTTATAACTATTTTGATCAAATCTCAGACTTTCTGGATGCATTTAGCAGACAGAAATGCAGTCATTAACCACAAAATTGTTCTTAAAAGGGAAAAAATACAGTTTATTATATCACTTCCAGGAATGCACTGTAATACAAATCAAGTTACACATATACACACCTATTAAAAAAAGACAGGTTTGCCAAAAGCTCTGATGAGGCTGTTTCTCATTGCTCAGGTGTCTGTGCCTAGGTTTGCTGTTGGGATTGTAATAGGAAGAAATGGGGAAATGATCAAAAAGATCCAGAATGACGCTGGTGTGAGGATTCAGTTCAAACCAGGTTGGTTTTGATAGTTCTCAAAAATCCTTTAATTAGCGGGGGAGGGGGTTTGCAGGAAGAAATTAACCAAAGAACTTATATTCATATGTGTATAACCCATGGACACAGACAGTAGTGAGGGGAAGGCCTGAGGCGTGGGGAAGGGTGGGGAGGTGGAGGTCAATGGGAGGACAAAGGGGACATCTGTAATACAACAATAAGGGTGAATTTTTAAGAAATCCTTTAATTAGAAAACACCTCACAAATAGAACTTTGTAACCAGCCTATTTGTGTTCTTTTCGCCCTTTCTCTGCCTCTGTGTCTTTTTCTGTCTTTTGCAACATTCCGTTACCAAATGCCCTGAGTCTAGGTTCTCCTCCAGGCCCTCATTTCTTTCCTTGGATTTGTTGGTTTGGTTACCCTTGTACCTGAACGCTCTTCTCCCAGGTTTCCAGAGCTTCTCCACCACGCCCCCCCCCTTAGACTAATAAAATTGGGGACAATCAACATAGCATTTTCTGTTTTTAATTTTGCCAATTAAAAATTTCTAAAAAATCTGTTACTGTAATTTTATAAAACTAAAGATAAAACAATTTTAAAAGGGACATTTTGGAATAAAGGACAATTCTTTAAATTTTGTAAGTTTATTTTTATAAGTAAACATATCTACATTGTCTTCATTTTCTTTATTTCTCTAAAGATGAAAAAACGTGGTGATGGGCTAAGTTTGGGGAAATACTGCTATAGCTCAACTCTGTTTTCCTTGGAGTTTTTATGTTTGTTGTTTTCTTCTTTTGTGATATCTCCTTTAAATGTCTGTAATTGTGTAAGTATTGGCAGGGGCCATGCAAAAAGGCATAGTCATACACCTTTCCTCAGCGAAAGAGGCCCTGAACCTGTGATGGGCCAGCCCTCTGGCACTGGGAGGAATATTGATGGCAAATCAGATTGACCTTTGTCTCTCTCTGGAGCTGGGTGTCCTAATTCCACTACTTGCCTTGTTCCACAGACGATGGAATTAGTCCAGAGAGAGCAGCACAGGTCATGGGACCCCCGGACCGATGTCAACACGCAGCGCATGTCATCAACGAGCTGATTCTGACAGCCCAGGTGGGTCTGGCTGTGTGGGTTCATCTCACTGGCCAGAGTGGCAGGTGCTACCCAGGGCTCTAGCCTGTGGGGCTCTGGGGCTGCTGCACAGCTGCTCCTTCCTGCTGGTTTATGACTCTCCTGCCTTGGCTGTCCCAGAAGTTAGGTTTTCTGTCTAGTTAACTGCGGGAAGTGCAGTGCAGATCCCAAGTTTCAAACAGCTGAGCACTTAATTTAAGACTGTAAGCGAAGTATCCTCTTAGCTTTAGAAAGCACTTTCAGGACCTACAGAGTCTTAAAGCTGTCTTAATGCCCTGGATTCTGGGCTCCTCATCTGGAAAGGGAGTGGCCTTGTGTGCTGTTGTTAGCATCTCCACCTGCCCTCCTTGCTAGTAGCTCAGGGAACCGCTGTAAGCTGACAGTAGATGGGCACGTCCCCCAGGTGTGTAGGGCTGAGGCAGTTTGAGAATGAGCTGAAGAAAGCATTAGAAATTGTCGTCCAGCTCTGCCATTAGCCACGTGACCTTGGATGAGCCTCTGAACCTGTCTAGGCCAAGTATCCTCAGCAGCAAACGGTTTCGCACCAGATGGTCCCTAAGTCACCTGGGAGTGCAGGCCCAAACAGCAGGTTTGTGGAGCCTACCAGGACCTACTGAATCACAGCACCCAGGGCGGGGCCTTGGGTCTCAGCTGCAGCTAAATCCCAGGCAATTCTTAGGATTAGCCAAGTTCTAAAAAGAGTCAGCAAGGGGTCGCTCACATCCTTTTTACTAGTAAGAGGGCAGGAGCCCAGAACTGCAGATGCTGTGCGATGAGGAGGAGGCAGTCTTGTCCTCGAGACCCTGTGGCACACCCAGCAAATGGCCGTGTGCAAGTGTTTTAACATGTCTCTAGATTACCTTGTGTGTTTGTCGTAGGTCCCTCATAAAAGCAGAATGCAAGAAGAAAGCACTCCAGTGACCTCTGCTTTCTGCTGGTGTAGATTCTGGTTAAACGTTCAATTTTCCCATAATTGATATGGGCAGGTTTTGCCAACACGTTTCTTCACCATGTTGAACCTTTCCGCTTCTCCCTCCGGTGGAAGGAGCTGGGCTTTCCCTCCGAGTTCAAAGGGTTTAAATGCTGCTCAGGATGAGCTTCCTCAGTTAGGTGCTCGGGTGAGGGGTGCAAGGATGAGTCCGAGCCTTCTCCAGCTCTGACCACGCACCAGCCTGGCTTGGTCCCTCCAAGGGAGTGGGACAATCGGTTTTTCTTTTTTTTTCTTTTAAATATATTTCTTTATTGATTTCAGAGAGGAAGGGAGAGGGGGAGAGAGAGAGAGAGATAGAAACATCAGTGATGACAGAGAATCATCTATCAGCTGCCTCCTGCATGCCCCCTACTGGGGTTCAAGCCCGCAACCCAGGCATGTGCCTTTGACTGGAATCGAACCCAGGACCCTACAGTCCATAGGCCGACACTGTTATCCACTGAGCCAAACCAGCTAAGGCTGGTTTTTCTTTAAAATCCTTTTATCCGTTTTGCTGGTTGGGTTGCAAGGTGTTTTGACTCATGTAGCGGTGTCTTACAGCAGTCTAGTCACGGAAGGTCAGAAGTCATCCATTGTCACTCATGTGGCACTGCAAATGGCCGTAGCTCTTCAGCATCTAGTATCCGATTTCTCGTAGGCCCACCATGTGCTAGCCCCCGGGAAAGGACAGCTTCATTGAAAAGAAAGTCACCTTTGACCCTGGAGATCAGGGCCCAGTAATGCAAACTCTAGGGAAAAGGACTCTGAGCTCGGACCTAAGAGTTCCTCTCTGCCCTGTTTCGGCAGGTCTGTCTGTGCTGTTTATGTAGCACAGGCATTTATCGTCTCGGTGCTCCTTCAGTACACCTGTGATTTGTGTTAATCCTGCTTTTCAAGAGCCTTCACAGTTTGAAATGTGGGATGGTGCTCAGGTCCTGATTTGTGGCACTGATTACATCCTGTCACTGCACCTCCTCCCTGGGCATGAAAGTGGTGCTGGTGGCAGTGGCGGGAAGGGAATCATCACCTGAGCTTTGCTCCTTTCCCAGGAAAGGGATGGCTTTGGAGGCCTCACAGTAGCCCGAGGACGAGGCCGTGGCCGTGGCGACTGGAGCATGGGAACCCCTGGCGGCATCCAGGAGATAACATACACAGTGCCTGCAGATAAGTGTGGCCTCGTCATAGGCAAAGGTAAGAGGCAGCTGCTGGGGTTTTATGTTCCTTCTCCGCTATTTAACGGAGAGCACATGGTCACATACCTCCAGCGCAGGGCGTGGAGGCTGGCTGCTGCGCTTGCCTGAAGGCACCGGGTCTGCAGCATCAGCTGCCTTCTAGGGGGGCCCTGCTGTGCCAGGCCTCCTGGTGAATGGGGCAGGGCTGGGACAGACATCCTAGGGCCCACTGCCTGGTGAAGCAGCTTGGTTGTTGAAAAGCTACTGATGAGTAATTAACACGCCTCCAAGGAACTTCGAAGGAAGTTAAGATGATCTCCAGGGAAGATGCTTTCTGAGAGAGGGTGGGTCCTGGGTGTGGGTATTTGGCCTTTATTGACACACAGGTGAGAATGGTTTTTATCCTTTCGGCACTTACTGTGACACCCTCGGAGAAAGAACAATAAGTTTGTGAGTTGTTCCTAGGCATTTTAGAGAGCATGAGGTGAGCCCATCCTGACTGGCTGGTGCTCCTCCCACCTGTGAGTGAAAAGCGCAGGAGGAAGCAGGCAGATTGCTAGTTGTCAGGCTGGTTTATCGGGGCTGGCCTTGCCTGGGAACCAAGAAAGGCCGCTGAGAGCAGGTCTGTGCTCACCGGGCCCTTCCCCAGCCGCTGGCTCAGCTTCTCTCTGTGCTCCAGACAGCCTCTGTGCCATCAGGACACTCGGATTTAGTGTTGGGCATTGCATTTGAGGAAGTCATAGTCTTCCAGAGCGTCTCCAATCTCTGTGATCCTCAGGCATGCGTTCACTGTAGGAGGGGTGCTGCTGTTCCACGGAACGTGATTTGGGAATGTCTCCACCAACAGAAAGTTGAGACTAAAGCGGCACATCCTCATGAGCTGGCATGGGGCGGGCATTCCTCCTGCGCTGTCCCTCACCTCCCAGAGTCTGCATGTGGCCCTGCCCTGGCCCTGCCCATGGGCAGTGTTTTCTGCTCTTTTCACACGTTGATCTCCTGTGTCTGTCGGTCTGAGATTCTCAGAAGTGGTAGGAACAATGGGGGCTTGTTTTCATCTTTGGCGGGTGTCCATGCTGAGAAGTCTTTGGCAGATACTGTTAGCTGCCCAAGTGCTGGGATAAGCCAGACATGCCCCCCAGCCCTATACCTGGCTGCCTGAGCGTCGGTTCTGTTGATGCCATAGGTTGAGGGGCAGCTCTGGGTTTCTGGGCCCGTGTGAAAACTGTTTTTACCGACGAGGTTTTCCTGTGAATGTGTCTTCTCTAGAGCCGGGCTGCCTTTGCTGGGACAGTCCTCATAGTCGTGAGGCCTCGGTGTGCACAGGACAGCCTCTGTCAGCTCACCCACCAGTCACCTAGTGACGCCCAGAGGAAAGGGACAGCAGAGGACGCAGTCACGGGGACCATGGCCAGTGCTCTGGTTGCAGCCTAAACAAGCCCAGGAAAAGTTTTGTTGGGAGTCAGGGGCTTTCCATACCCACAAGGGCTGGGTATGATGTGCTCCTTCCCCTTGGGAAAGATGCACGGGGAGGAGGGGGAGAGCAGAGGGAGCCCCACTCAGTCAGGCCCTGCTCCCCCTGCGCCAGCCCTTGGGCAGACGCTGCGCCTCCCGGGCCCCTGCTGGATTTCCATGATAAATACAGCAGTAGTGACAGATAGTGTGGCCAGCCCTGCTCCTGTCACTAGGCCTTTTAGCAGGTTTGATTAATTGCTTTACGATTTCACAACCAGCCAGGGGGCCACTGGTGGGTGGCTTCTGCCCCCCGTCAGGTGGAAGAATGGAGCAGGCTGCTGAATGAATCTATAGACAGTCACCATGTGCCAGGCTGGTGACCTCATTTTGAAGGAAGATAAACTTAAATTAACTCCTTCCGGCCCCATGCAGTTTTGAGGGGCTGGGGGTCTGCTGGGCTGAGCGCCCGCCAGATGGAGGGGCGGCAGGGTCTCCGTCTCAGACGTGAGCGGCTGGGAGTGCTGGGGAAGATCTCCCCGAGTCTCGGCTCTTCACTACTCCCCAGAAGCGCTGTTGCCGAGGAGCAGAGCTGCTCCCTCTTCACGAGGCCAAGACGAGGTGCACCCCTGAGTGTGGCAGGAGGCACAGGCCCGGGGCTTGGTGCGTTGGTCACTGCTGTCCGGAGACGAGCATGTTCACTCGAGGCAGAACATGGAAGACCCTTTCCTTAGCCCGCCGCAGCTTTACCGTGTATATAAGACTCTGGTCCGCTGAGTGCTTTTCCTACTTTGCTTTTAAATGTGAAGCCACCCCATGCTACCCACACTGATGTCGAGCAACGCTTGATCCGAATCCTCAGTTTCCTTCCCCTGTGGGAGTGCCTCCAGCAAGGACGGCTGGACCCAGGCTCCAGCTTTGCTTCTTGACCCCTGAAGAGTCCCTTGGAGGGGACGGTGTCGCTACTCACTTCCTCCGGGGCAAGTTGTTGAGCCCAGGCCTCCCCTCAGTGAGGGTGGAGGCAGGTAGAGTGTCCAAGGGCTGTGGGCTTGTTACAAGGAAATGACACAGGTCATGGGAGGTTAGTTTTGACCCCGGGCAGGGAGGAGTGTCGCAGACGGCCTTTGGGGCTCCCTGGTGCCCTGCCGCAGGTTCCCACCGAGTGCCTTTTTCCAGTTTTGCGAAATCTCTGCTAGGCGTTTCCTTGTGCTCTGGCTCCCCCCCATTGAGCGCGCTCATCTGTAAGTTCTGTGAAATCTCAAAAGAAGAATCAAACCATTGTTACCCTGGTGGAGCTTTTGTTACACAAATTTCATTAAGAGACTGGGACTGTCACAGGTTTTTCAAAGAGTCCGACTAAATTTTCATTAGTCCGGCTCCACCCAGGCCTCTGTGACCCCCATCCTCTGGCTGCCTCTCTGTCTAGACCTTCCCCCCCCCCCATGGAGGAGGCAGGGACTTGAGAGTGACAGGGTGAGATGGGATATTGAAGGCCCGAGTGGGCTTCAGGCATTGTTGGGGCCTGTGGCCGTCTGTTTGACCTGTGGAGGGAGGGAGAGCAGCAGTGCGGTGGCCCACGCAGGGGCTGAAGGATCCCATTGTGCCGTGCAGGGGCCATCAGGTCGCCATTCTTGTGCTCAGAGGGATGGAGTGCCTGTTCCAGGCGAGGCCACTGACTGGGGTGGGAGCTGGGCGCTGGCTTCGGGGGCTGAGCTCCACTGCGTGCAAACCCCTGGGTCTCCACACCTGGTTCCCGGCCTCTGGGAGGAGGAAGCCCGCCAGTGCAGGCGCCGTGGTGTCCGTAGTGTCAGCCCGGCTGGAGGAAAGGACCAGCTCCGCAGCCTAAGCCTGGCGTTGGAGAAAGTGGGTGCAGGAAATCCCCCTCCTTGTCTTCCGGAGCAGAGCCCTGCACAGCATTTGGGCTGCTACTCATCCTCCCATCTCTCTCGCGTCCTCCTGCCCACAGGGGGTGAGAACATCAAAAGCATCAACCAGCAGTCAGGAGCACACGTGGAGCTGCAGCGGAACCCCCCTCCCAGCACTGACCCCAACCTGCGAATATTCACCATCAGGGGCATTCCTCAGCAGATCGAGGTGGCCAGGCATCTCATAGATGAGAAAGTTGGCGTACGTACAAGGTCCTTTCCCCACCGGGCTTACTAATAGCTGGATTTTCTGGTGGATGTCCCAGGTACCTGTTCTTCCCCAGAACCTTGTGCTTCCTGAACCTTTTTCATCCTCGCATCATGTGAGGCCCCTCCTCTCACTTTGCCGAGGGGAAAGGTCGGGCCCAGGAATACCAGGGCCAGGCCCAGTGATGAAGGAAGCCTTCTGGCAGAACTCACCAAGGCCACTAGCTCAGGCCGTAGAGCCGTGTCCCCTGCAGGCTTAGATGAGCAGCAGGGCAGCAACCTTCCCCCAGTACTGCCCCGGGATGCTGCCGTGGCGCCAGCCCTGCAGGCAGCTCTCATTGACTCTGGCTTTAGTTTCAGGCACCTCAAAGCAGATAAAGAAAGGGAGTGTTGATGGAGGACAGATGGGCCACTGCTCACCTCAAAGGGGACGTAGAATGGCAGAAAGAGCCATGGGCCAGCCTAAATTGACGGGAGAGTCAAGCAGGTTGGTCCCTACCCCCAGGGTGACATGCCAGGGTAAATGTGGTGGTGCCAGTAGTGGCTGTGTGGTGGTATTGGTCACTCAAGGGGCAGAAGCCATTTCTGGAAATCAAGTCCACTGTGGGGAAGGAAGGCTAGTGTGAGTGCCGTAGGGTGTCGTTCCTTCACTTGGCTCTGCCTGGGGGGGCCTGGGCATAGGGCAGAGATGCGCCCAGCAGGAAGTGAGCGTTCCCTCTATGCCATGACAGGGTACCAGTCTGGGAGCACCTGGAGCCTTCGGACAGAGCCCCTTCAGCCAGCCCCCTGCCGCCCCTCATCAAAAGTGAGTTTCTATCATCTACCCCGACTGCAAGAGCTCCCTGAGGGGCACTCATCATCCTGGGACGGAGGGGAGGTATTTGCAAAAGGCTTTGTGTTCGCTCTTTAACTTCATTTTCCACTTTCTCTCAGCACCTTTCCTCCACGGAGCTCAGGGTGCTTCCCAAACATTGCTGCTAAAGTGAACGGAAACCCGCACAGCACCCCTGTGAGGTGGGTGACCTGCTGCTACTCGTCCGTGCAGCTCTCAGTCAAGACTAGGGTCGTGCTCACCTGGCCGCTGCTGGGGGGACCATTGTGCTTACCTGGGGTGGGGGGGGATGACAAAGAGACAGCAGGATTGTGGGAGGTAGACCCCCGGGGGCGCGGAGCGGGTGTGTGACCTGCACTAGAAAGGCGATGCTTGGTTCTCTGCAGTGGTCCTCCGGCCTTCCTGACCCAGGGCTGGGGCAGCACCTACCAGGCATGGCAGCAGCCCGCACAGCAAGTCCCAAGTAAGTTTCTCCGGAGGAGGTGGGACTGGGCACCCCCTGCCCCATGGAAGGCTCGGGGGGGTATGGGCCTGAAATGCTCTACTTACAACAGGATGCCCCTCCCAGGGATGGCAGGGAGCCTCCTGGGGCGTTGGGAGCTGTGGACAGAGGAGGCTTCTGTGCAGATGGCCTCCAGCGGGCAGGGGCAAAGGGGGCTGGCCCACCTCCTCAGACCTTTCTTTGCCATCCACTCTGTCCTCAGAGCTCTGGTCAGAAAGCCTGTGGCCATGGGCGTGGTTGCTCAGCACCCGGTTCCTCCTGCCTGCCGCTCTGCCTCTCGCCCTGCGTTCTCCTAAGCAGCCCGTGGGTGCCCTTCCCTTTGCCATAGGGTGACTCCCTCTCTTTCAGCACCACCTCAGGGGCGCTCTGTCTCCTCGCGTTTGGGAAAGCACACATGAGAGAGCTCTGCCCGGTGGCAGCTGGGAGAAAGCTGGTTGTAAGAGAGGAGCTCTGTGGGGATCAGGCCCGGCCCCACTCTCGCTTAGGAGTAATTCTTACGTTTCATGGCTGGGGGAGCCCATCTTGCATAGCCCGCAAAGCAGAACACAAACCGGACCAGACCTCGGGTCTTCCTGACCCTCTCAAGCCCGACTGTGTGGAAGGCACCTTCGATGTGCCTGTGCGTGTCCTCCCCGCACAGCTGGCTTGCGGGGCCAGGCATCACAGTCTGCTCACAGGGACCGAGTCCGGTGCCTGGTGTGCCACCCCTTCCCCGTGAGCCGAGTGCTGCCTGACAGGGCTGCCCCAGACCCTAGTCATGGTCAGTTAGATGACACCATGGGGTCTGGAGGCCCGTGCTGTGCAGCCTCGGGCACATTCCCCCTTCTCGGAGCTCCAGTCTCGTGGTCTGAAATGAGGGTTTGGATTGGATTTCTGAGGTAACGGCCAGCTCTGAAACTGCACGGTGGCGCTTTCCCTCTTCCGCAGTGTTTCTTAGGAAACATTAAGTGTACAGAAGGTCTTAAAGAACTTCGCCGAGAACACCTGACCCTGCCTAGACCCTACCATTCCCGTTGCACTGCACTCACTCTACCCTGCAGTGGTCTGTTTTGTTTCCTCCTGTTCCGACCATCAGAGGGCGACCCCAAGATGGGAGGTGACCTGGGTGGGCTCACATTTGTCCCATTGTCCAGGGCAGGACAGGACTATGTCTTCACACTGAAGCCCAGGGAACATGTCCTTCTGCCCTGGGGACATCAGCAGGGGGCTGAGGTTCTGCAGAGGCCTGCTCTTGTGCTTGCCCGCGCCCAGGCAGGCCGGAGGAGTTGGGAGAAGCACGGGATAAGGAAGAAGACAGGGCCGACGCCTGGATTCGTCCTCTGTTCAGCAGCCTGCATCTCTTTTCTTTTTCTTTTTTAATTTTATTGATGTCAGAGAGGGAGAGAGAGAGAGAAACATCAATGATGAGAATCACTGACCAGCTGCCTCCTGCATGTCCCCCACTGGGGACTGAGCCCCTAGCCTGGGCCCGGGCCCTGCCTGGGGACTGAGCCCCTAGCCTGGGCCCGGGCCCTGCCTGGGGACTGAGCCCATAGCCTGGGCCCGGGCCCTGCCTGGGGACTGAGCCCATAGCCTGGGCCCGGGCCCTGCCTGGGGACTGAGCCCCTAGCCTGGGCCTAGGCCCTGCCTGGGGACTGAGCCCCTAGCCTGGGCCCGGACCCTGCCTGGGAATTGAGCCGCGACCTCCTGGTCACAGGTGGATGCTCAGCCCCAGACTCACACCAGCCGGGCACCAGCCTGTGCCTTGTGTTGAGTCTTGTTGCTTTACTCGGGGGATTGAGGGATTGAGAGGTGGTTCTGGTCAGTGAAATCTTGTTTGAAAGAAAAACCCTGCTTGCCCACATTCCTCACGCCTAGCCTTTCCCCCAGCCAGGCCCTTTACTCCTAGTGTCCTGGTGAGAGAAGAGGCTGAGGGGGGCTTCTCCCCTCTCCTACCCTCCCCGCTCTTTTCTGTCCCCAGACCCCAGGCCCCTCTGCTTTAGCGAGTTCACTAGCAGGAGAGATGCTGTGAGATGGCTGCTGGCAGGCCCTCCGTGCTGCTGCAGCTCTTCTCCCTGCAGACAGTGAGAGGCCTTAGTAGACAGGCAGCCAGCCTGGCCTCGGCACAAAGATCCCAACTAACTGAGCCGCCGGGCCAGGGCTTGCTGCGTTCATTTACTGCTCTTCATCACCTGGGCAGGCAGAGTCTCCTCTACCCCTCACCCGCCTTCACTGCCCCTGCTGCATAGAGAAGGCACCGGCTTGCGTATGGAAGAGGACAGTTTCCCGCGTGTTCGCCCTACGGTTCTGCTTGGGCAGAGGTGCAGCGGCGGTCTTTGAACAGAAGGCTCAGCTCAGGTGGAGAGTGTGCTCAGTGCCATTTGGACTCTGTGTCCCATCTGAAGCCCCTCCAGGAAGCTTAGATGACAGTTATTCTGGCCCTCAGGCCCAGCTCACCCACAGCCCCTGTCTGAAGGAGGTGGGCTGTTCCCGACGGTCACCCTGGAGGGGCATCAGCCTGCCCACGCCCAGCCTCACGGGGATCTTGGCTCACACACACACCTGGGGCCTGAGCAGAGGCCCTCTTGGGTGTTGACATAACTCCTCCACAGCCATCTGCTGCCACCTTCTTCCCAGGCCCCCAGCCTGGAGCGGCTGCAGTGGTGCGAGTGAGGCAGTGTAGAGCAGGGCCTCAAGTCGCCGGCTGGGGCCTGACTGCTTTTGTGTTCTTCGCACAGGCCAGCAGAGCCAGCCGCAGAGCAGCCAGCCCGACTACAGCAAGGCCTGGGAAGACTATTACAAAAAACAGAGTGAGTGCAATGGCCGTCCTAACAACCAGGTCCCCAGCCACAGCCCCTCGCCTGTCGCCTCCACTGCGCATGGCTCCCTGGTCCTGCCTGGCCCTCTGTGCGTCTCACGGAGGAGGCATGGTGCAGCCATTTGCTTTCCCTCCTCCCCCACTTCACTCCTCCTGAACTCCAAAGGGCATGGCGTCTCCGCTGGGGGACACAGACCAGCCGTCTCGTTCCCTGGCTGCCTTGGCGTCGCCTGGCTCTTTCTAGCTCTGTCTGAGCAGGTGAAGAGAAGAGAATGGTGGGACGCTGGGAGGGAGCCCACAGTTGGAGTGGGTGGTGAGATGTTTGATTTTCTTAAGAAACTAAACCAGTCTTTTTAAAAGGAGGAGGGAAAAAACTAACAACAGCAACACAGAAACCCCAGGCGGGTAATTTCAAACAAGTCCTCACTACTCCGTGGGTCTCCCACGGCTGCCGAGCAGGTGGCCAGGCGCGGAGTGGGGTGGCGGCAGGGCTGTGTCGTGTAGCTTGCACCTGAAGGGTGTTACTGGCTGGTTGGAAGCTCAGGTCAAAGGCCGTCAAAGAACCAGTCACCTGGTGTTGGAGTCATCACTGGGCCAGGGAGGCCATCGTCACCTGAGGTACCTGATGCAAGTCCAGGTGCCCGTGTGCCCACACCCCCCAAATCCAGGCCCCAGACACAGGGGCCGGGATACCCTGGGCAGCTGCACACACACAC
>PVJC01006292.1:40349-55657 GCA_004026665.1 Murina feae | reverse complement strand
CTCAGGATGCCCTAGGGTTTTGCGCCCCACTCTGCCCCTTGATCTCCTAAAAGGTCAGCTCCCAGCAAAGCTGGTAAATGCCTGACTGCTGGGCCTCAGCAGCGGGGGGTGGGCAGCGGGCTCGGGCAGGGTGCAGCCTGTGGCCCGCTCGCTGCGTGTGTGTGTGTGTGTGTGTGTGTGTGTGTGTGTGTGTGTGTGTGTGTTGCACTGATCCTGCATGCAGCCCGGGCTCTGACTTAAGCGGAAGGTTTCCCTCCCTTAGCTGTTCTGTCCTTGCCAAGACGAATGCCGAAGTGTTTGTTCTCTCGGAAGGGTACCCCGAGTGCTAAAAACTCCAGGACGAAAACAGATTCCCCCTCTTCTGCATGCAGCTCACACACAGCAAGTTGTGCAATCTCTTGGGGCCACGACTCTTGCCAACAGAAAATTAAAACCAATTTGGCTCCATCATAAGGAGCCAGGAACATCTCTCCTTTTTTCTTAATTTGCCAGGAATCTGATGCTCCCGCGGAGATGCGAGTGAAGCCGTCAGAGCGCCCTCGTAAGGGATCGGGAGGTGAGAGGGGAGGCACGGGTCTCCATTCCCTCCTCGCCGAACAATTATTGGCAGCACTGGATGGAGAGCTCAGCAGAAGAGATCCAGGGCCTGACGAGGGACAAGTCGGACTTGCTACCGAAACACTCACCGCAGCGTTGAATTAGCGAAAGAGACTATGTCGGCAGAGCTGAGCAGACACAGAAGTCCTGCATAACAGTCTGAGCCGGAAATATTTTTGGTTGTAAAGTGATTTTTGTTGCTCCGTGCTTTTTTTAAACGTCTACGGTGAAGACCCAGTGCATGTCGCCTGGTAGAGGTTTGAGTTCGGTGGAAGGAATGGTTTACATTTATTGAAAGCTGGCGGCGTGCCATGCGAGGTCTAAGTGCTTTGTGTGTATGTGGTACAGTAACTCCACTTCACAGGTACAGAAACTGGGCAGCAGGGAGGCGGGCAGCCTCCCCAAGGTCACACAGTCAGCCAGCGGCAAAGCGGAATTGGAACCCACACAGTCTGGCACCAAAACCTGTGCTCGTCACTGCGAGACGTTACTGCCCCTCAGAAGCTGTAAATCTTGTTTTCTGTTTTTGTGTGTGTTTGTTCTTCCGCCCTGGCAGATATAATGAGACAAGCACATCAGCAGCACTTTCAGATGTGCCTGATTTTTTTACACCTCTCCCAATTTTACAGTGAAATAAAGCAAACAGTGCCACACACACACACTTATTTGTAACGTGGCATCTATTAAAATGCTTATATGTGAGTAATGAAATCAGCCCTTTAAAGTCTTGCAATAAAACCCCAGCCGGTGTGGCTCAGTGGTTGGGTGTTGACCTATGAACGAGGAAGTCACGGTTGATTCCCGGTCAGGGCTCATGCCTGGGGTGTGGGCTCAATCCCCAGTGTGGGGTGTTCAGGAGGCGGCTGATCACTGGTTCTCTCTCATCATCGATGTTTCTCTCTCTCTCTCTCCCTTCCTCTCTGAAATCAATAAAAATACATATAAAGTCTTCCAATAATAAATATGCCTAACATAATTATTTAATTGAACATTTTCCTCTAGACCTCCATTCCCAAGTTAAGATGAGTAAAGTCAGTGAAAACCACTAAAAAATAAATATGAAGACACTATTTCTATTGTTAGAAATAAGAAATGAAGACACACAACGTTAGTGTTATTCATAGGAACGACGTTATTGCAAACTTTCCTGGCATCACGGCTCAGCCTGTGATTCAGTGATCGCCCGCTTGTCATTGCGGACACCATTCTTGCTCTCCAGCGGGGCAGACCGAGATGTGCTCTCGTGTGCCCTTCATCCGCCCTTGCCTTCTTGCTGGTTACAAATCTATTCATGGGGAAATTTTAAAAATAAACAGAAGTAGCTGGGAGCACAAGTGGCACCGTCATTTGTAAGTATCACTATAACAGCACATCAGGAACTGTCAAAAGAAATCATGTTAGAGTAGAATGAAGTGACATCACCTTAAATCAGCTCCAGTTTCTTTTTTTTTAAAGAAAGATTATTCCAAAGCCCAGTATTTTATAGTGATTTACCAGTTAGTTGCTTTGTAGCTTATAACTTGTCTCAACACAAATGTTGTGACTTGGCAGTTTAAGAATAGCCCAGTGGGACAAATTCTGACACAGCAGTTCAGCTACTCGTTCATTTCCTCATTCAACAAATACTGACCGAGGGCCTCCAGTGTGTCAGGATCTGTTGGTCCCCCGGAGGCATACTCGTCACCTTGTGCCTGAGACACAGGCTCTGGGTATTGAATGAGAGCACTTTTATTCAATGCTTTGGGCTTTTCTGCCTCCGGCTTTCAATTCTCTTCCCTGGCATCCCCCACCCAAATGAGAAGCTTTCTCTAGGACAGTGGTTTTCAGCCTCTTCCATCTCATGGCACACAAACTAATTACTAAAATTCTGCGGCACACCAAAAATACGTATCTTTGTCAATCAGAAAAAAAACAGGTATAATTTAGATTATTCACACTGGACAGCTATTGTGTTGGCTGCTGTCATTTTTTTTATTTGATGATCCAAGGGGAAAGAGGTCAGGGCTCCCAGCTAAGTGTGTTTTAAGCATTCTTGCGGCGCCGGTTGGAAATCACTGTTCTGGGAGATCACAATGGAAGGTAAAGACGTTCACCTTAGCACAAAGCACCCTCTATGGGTTTGCTTCCCTCCTGAGTGAATCAGAGCTTAGTAATTTCAGAATCTCAGTGATGAAGCATCGCGAGGCCAGTGCTCCCTGTCACCTGTCCCGGCCGTTTGCCATCCGTTTGCCATCAGTTCGCCTGCCATTGTTTGGAAGCAGGTGGAGCAGAAATGAGTGGGCATGGTCGTCTTCACGAATGGAATCAACAGCACTCCTACTGAGGGACAGGCAACTAGTGATTCAAGGCTTCTCACACACACAAAAAAATGGCCATTGACTTCTGACTCTGAGGTTGATTTGACAACAGGAAAGTTGTCATAATTAGATATCTCTCTCTCTCTCTCTCTCTCTCTCTCTCTCTCTCTCTCTCTCTCTTTCTCTCTCTCTCTCTCTCTCCTCCCCCTCTCTCCCCCTCTCTCCCCTAACCATGAATATAAAAAAGATAATGGATTTTTCTGCTAGGAAATAACAATCTTAAGAATTAAAGATCCTTGGGAAATCCTAGAACAGGAAATTATCCAATCTCTATAAAGCAATAGCAGTCAATCAAACTATATTTATTTGCTTTTCTTTAAAAAAGACCTCATTGTCGACGTGACTGCATTGAATTATTATGAAGCCATAATAGAAACGTACTGACTCATTGACAGAGCTTGAATAGATTCATAAAATGCTGTAATGAAAATCTCAGCCGATATGGATAATAAAGACCATTATAAATTGATAAACACAAACAGATACAGAAGCAGAACAGCATTGAACAGACTGTCAAACTACAGCTGGAAGGCTCAGGAAGATTAGGGGGGGAGTTAAGAGATCAACTGAAGGACTCATGCATGCATATAAGCATAATCAATGGACACAAGACACTGGGGGGGTAGGGGAGGAGGGGGGGAAGGTCAAGGGGAAAAAATGGAGACTTATTTAACACTCTTTGTAATACTTTAAGCAATAAAACAAAATTTAAAAAAAAAATAAACCCTATTTAAAATGTTTTAATAAAAATTTCTTAACTTAATTAAAAAAAAAAAAAATCTCAGCCGGGCCCTGACCGGTTTGGCTCAGTGGATAGAGCGTCAGCCTTCGGACTGAAAGGTCCCAGGTTCGATTCCGGCCAAGGGCATGTACCTTGGTTGTGGGCGCATCCCCAGTGGGGGTGTGCAGGAGGCAGCTGATCAGTGATTCTCTCTCATCGATGTTTCTAACTCTCTAACCCTCTCTCTCTCCCTTCCTCTCTGTAAAAAATCAATAAAATATATTTATTTAAAAAAAAAATCTCAGCCGGGTATTGGTCTCCTCATGGAAGAGAGGACTTCAAGCAACTTTTAAAAACAAATCCTGGAAACACCGGCTATTGTTGTAGAGCTTTTGAGCAATCCTACATCTAGGTCTTCTCCTGTAGTTAATCATTTAGTGCTATTCTTTGTTCTACCTTGAAATAACAGACCACAGTACAAATCACAACTACAACATGGGACTGGTGGGAGATGGATTTTTACCTTGTTACCAAAGCCCAAAACCAGACTCTTGCCTAAGCCAGCAGCTTTTTCCCTTTCGGAGCAGATGTGAAATGGGTTCTCTCCCATTGGTGATGAGCCACAGGAGGGCGAGGGAACTGGTTTGGTTTCATTGAATGTCACCTGACGTCCTGTGTGAAGTTCATTAAGACAATTAGATTCAATCCTACAAACACGGAGCTACTTCATGTGAGGAGGTCTGTGTGCTAGAGGCCGGGGGAGCCACAGTGACGCTGAGACAGCGGCACCGCATCTCTGGATTCGGAAGCCTGGCTCCCAGCAGCCTTCTTCCTCATTGGTTTCTATGATCCTATGAAATGAACTAGGTATTGAAGCACCTTGGACACCAAAAGCGAATCTAAACAGTCTATTTCCTGGAACTTCTGAAACCTACGCATTCTAGGTCAAACTTGGGAAAGGAGAAATAAAGCACTTAATGCTCATTTCACTTTGGAAGCCCTTTCCTCACATATCAGTTTTTATAGCTACGACATTTGTATGCCAGTGTATTTTTTCTGTGATGATAATTGACTTCGTTTTATGAAACTTATTTAGATTTATTTAGATTAAGTTAATTGCATTTTAACCTAACAGTTCCCAAGTTTTAATCAGAACTTCAGGGTTTTCATTTAATTTAATATCTCTTATAATTTTTTCAAAGCCTAGTAGCTAACATTCACTGCACTTGCTCTGAAACCAGAACCATACAAAGCATTTTGATACATTACATAGTCTAACTCTATAAGGAGGATATCATTATTATCCCACTTTTACAGGAGATAAAATTAAGGTTTAGTGAAACTAAGCAACTTGCCTGAAATCGTATAGCCACTGAGCAGCCACACTGGATGTTGCCTTATTTCCTTTCTCCCCAACCCACTCCATCCACATTACCTATCTAGTACATGCTCTGGCTGCTCAAGCTTCAGATTTACATGCTGTCTCCATATGAACCAACCAGCAGAGCCCTTCCCTGGACTCTGTGATTCTCAAGCTTCTGCTCGATTCTAAAGTCCCCACCCTCATTCCAGACCATAGTTCATTGTCTGCATTAGTGGTTCCTGACCCCGGGGTAATGTTGCCACCCTGGGGGCATTTGGCAGTGTCTGGAGACATTTCTGGTTGTCACAACTGAGGGCAAGAAGGTGTTCCTGGCATCTAGGGGTTGGAAGCCAAAAATGCTGCTGAACATCCTAACGATGCACGGGACAAGTCCCCACAACAAAGAATTCTCTAGTCCAGAATATCAACAGTGTAAGTCTGAGAAATCCTGATCTACATGACACAACGAGATTTAAAATAGGTTCTCTCCTATTGTGAATTCTATGTTTTTGACAACCCATTTCACTAACTACGTCATCCATAGAAGCTAATCCAATACTTCCGTATTGCCAGTGGCCAAGCACAATGCCTTGTCCAGAATAGGCGCTTAATGCATATATCCATAATGATGAGCCACTCATCTCTTCATTCCCTCACTTCCTTCACTGTTCCATAGATATTTATCAAATGTCACTCTCTGGCGGGTAACAATCTGGAACTGGGAGTAAAATGTGAACAATATAGACATACCCTGGCCTTCCAGAAGCTCATTGTCTAGAGGGAAACTCAAACCACAGAGCAAGTGCTGAGTGCTGGGCTGGGAGATATATGGTGGCCAGGAGCTGGGGAAGGCATAGCAGGGGCGAATACCAGAGGGGCAGGGTGTTGAGAGAGGTGTCATGGAGGAAGTTATAATTAAACAGCCACCTGAAGGATTGGGGGGGGGTGGCAGTATTTAAACACATAATGAAGAGAAAGTGTTCTAGACTGGAGAAATAGTATGTCCGAAGGCCAAGAGATGAATAGAAGGGGAGTGGGGGGCATGGCACTTAGGCTGTGAGGGGCAAGTAAAAGAAAAGGTAGGGTCTAAAGCCATGTACGAATGTTTCCGTTTTGTCTCAGGGATAACAGGAAACCATCTGAAGGCTTTATGCGAAAGAGTAAGAGAGCTCAATTTGTTTTTAAAGAATCACTCTGTCTATACATCATATGTTGTCTGAGAATTGCAAATTAAAATAACAGTGAGGTGCCACTACACACCTATTACAATGGCTAAAATCTGGACAACACCCTGACAACACCAAATGCTCGCAAGGATGTGGAGTAATAGGAATTCTCATTCATTGCTGGTGGGAATACAAACTGGTACGGCCACCTTGGAAAACAGTTGGGGGGTTTGTTACAAAACCAAAAATATTCAGACCATATGATCCAGCAATCAAATTCCTTGGTATTTCCCCAAAGGAGTTAAAAATGTATGTCCACAAGAAAACCTGCACATGGATGTTTATAGCAACTTAATTCATAATTGGCAATACCTGGAAGCAACTAAGATGTCCTTCGGTTGGTGAGTGGATAAATAAACTGTGATACAACTAGACGGCAGAATATTATTCAACCTGAAAAGAAATGAGCTGTGAAGCCCTGAAAAGATATGGAGGAAACTTAAATGCAGATTTCTAAGAGGCAGAAGTCAATCTGAAAAGGTTACCCTACTGCATGATTTCAACTAGATGACACTCTGGAAATGGAAAAAACATGGAAGATAGTAAAAAGACAAGTGGTTCCCTGGGAGGCAGCGCACAGAGGATTTCTGGGACAGTGAAACTACTCTGTATGATCCCATAATGATTGAACATGTGTTATACGTTTGTTCAAACCCATAGAAGGTACAACCCCAAGGGTGAACCCTACTGTAAACTATGGAATTTGCATGATAATAATGTGTTAATGCAGGATCATCAATTGTAACAAACATACCACTCTGATGGGGGTGAGGGGAGGGCTGGAAGTGTTGGTAATAGGGGAGGCTTGTGGGGGTCGGGGGAGGAAGTACTTGAGAAATCTTTGCTATAAACCTAAAACTGCTCTAAAAAATAAAATCCATTAAAAAGAAAGAAAGAATCACTCTGGATACTGTGCAGAGAATGGGCTGGTAGGTTAACAGTTACGACAATCAGAGGAAGAATTTCTTTGAGGCACCAAAATGTCCCTACAAATTGATGTTAAGGCTTTGAAATGTGTGATGACTGCGGCATCCTCTAAATCCTAATCAAGGAAGGTGATTGCAATGCACGAAAGTTGAAATCTTTTCAATTGTATTACACGCCTTACCACAAGAGCATGTCAGCCTGGGGCTGGAACAGGAGGCGCAGAGAGAGTGAGCACTGAGCAGTGTCTCCAGCGGCAGAGCCAGGCTTGGAGGTGCAGCCCAGCAGTCGCACTGAGGGTGTTAGTCTGTCATAACTCGACGGCACCCGCTGTTAGTGTCATCCTGCCTAGTAGACATTCAATAAATAGTTGTTTGCACTGAATTGGATTAAGTTGGATTCCATGCTCACCAAGCAACTTTCTGATCACAATTTGGCTTCCTATGAATTTTTCTCTGGGAGCAGAAAATGTACTGATTAGCTGACACAGACTTTCCAGCCTGGTTTACATTTCTATTTTTGCCAGAAATGATGAAGTAAGTTGGTATTATGATCCTTGTATCTGTCCCCTTCGTTTGGTCGGTATGATGGACAGCTATCGTTGTTATCCAACCTCTTTTTCCCCTTCTCCCTTCCAATCAGTAAACCTTTTTCTATTTAGTTACCTATCCCTCCGCCATGCAGTCCTGTGCTTCTGGGCTAGCTGGCCCCCATCTCCAGCTCCAGGTGGGCCATGACCGTCTCATGCCAATCATCAGATTTGACCACCACCACAGTGACTGATTCAGATGTTGGCATGTGACCTAAACCCGTCTACCCTAAACAAAATTCAAGAGTCTTCCCTAGGAAACTGGGGCACAGACAGAGGTGACCTCATTCTTGATGATGAAGAAGCAAGCATGCAACTCCTGGACGCTGCTGGAAGCCAGGTGGCCACTAACGACGGTCAGTTTTCTGTGTCACTGTGGCAAGGCTGTAGTGTCCGATGGCTTGGTCAAACGCCAGCAGAGATGTTGCCATGAAGGTATTTTTTAGATGCGATAAACATTTAAATTTATAGACCCTGATTAAAAAAGGTTACCTTCCAAAGGTGGGCAAGCCACCTCCAATCAGTGGAAGGCCTTCGGAGAAAAGACTGAGGAACCTCGAAGAGGAAGGAATTCTGCCTGCCTTTGGCCTCAAGATGGCAACATCCATGCTCCCCAGGTCTCCAGCCTGCCAACATGCACTATAAAGTTTGGCCTTGTCATACTAGAGATGAATCCTTAAAATAAGGAGAAAGAGAGAGAGAGAGAGAGAGAGAGAGAGAGAGAGAGAGAGAGAGAGAGAGAGAGAGAGAGAGAGAGAAAAGGAAAGAAGGAAGAGAGAGGAGAGAGAGAGATTTCCCACGGCTCTGCTTCTGTGGAGGACCCCAGAGAGTTACCATCAGGGCACAAAGCAGACACGCAGAAGAGGGCAGAACTAACACTACTGTGGAGGCCATAAGCCAGAGCCTGGATCAAATCCAGCCTGAAGCCCATGTGTGTCAGCCAGGGTGATTTCGGCAACAGAAAACCCAACTGCCTTAAACAACGTGGAAATGTCTGACTGCCAAAGCAGAAATCCCAGTGGTAGAACAGACTTCGGGGCCAGTTGACCCAGCAGTGCAGTGATGTCATCAAGGAAGCACAGTCTTTCCTTTTCTCTGCTCCATTGCCCATGGTGCTTCATCCCAAATCTGATAACTCATGCTTTCCTGGGTAACCTTGGTAACAATCAGAGCAACCCACATCCTCCCTCCCATCCAGGGAGAGAAGTTGGATTTCCATGTTTCTGTCTCTCAAAAGGGAGGGTGACGCTTCTTTCATTATCACATTAGTACAGATTGGGATAGGTTTGCCCATCCCTGAACCACTCATTGTCATTGTCAAGGGAGTAGAAGAAGAGGGATTGTCATGATTGTTTTAAATTAATGAAGACCAACCCTCAGAGCCTCGTCAGTCTCTCAACTCGCACTTGCTGCTGCACAGTGAGGAGGGGTGGGGTGGACATCAGACAGGCAACGGGCATGTCCCCACAGAGCCCAGCTGCTGCCTTTTCAGGTAGAGAAGCTAACAAATTGCTTTTAAAAGCCATTTTGAATTGGATTTTTAAAAATTTTTTATTGATTATTACATATGTGTCGTTATCTCACATTATCCCCTACACCCCCAATCATGCCCTCACCTGCCTGTTGTGGGAATGCAGATTGGTGCAGCCACTGTGGAGAACAGTATGAAGATTCCTCAAAAAACTAAAAATGGAACTCCCATTTGACTCAGTGATCCCACTTCTGGGAATATATCCCAAGAAACTAGAAACACCAATTAGAAAGGATATATGCACCCCTATGTTCATAGCAGCACAATTCACCATAGCTAAGATTTGGAAACAGCCTAAGTGCCCATCAGTAGATGAGTGGATTAAAAAACTGTGGTACATCTACACAATGGAATATTATGTTGTGGTAAAAAAGAAGGAGTTCTTACCATTTGCAACAGCATAAATGGACCTGGAGAGCATTATGCTAAGTGAAATAAGCCAATCAGAGAAAGATAAATACCACATGATCTCACTCATTTATGGAATATATTGAACAACATTAAACTGATGAACAAAAACAGATCCAGAGACAGAGAAGCATCGATCAGACTGTCAAACCTCAGAGGAAAGGTAGGGGAGGGTGGGGGTAAGAGGGAGAGATCAACCAAAGGACTTATATGAAAGCATATAGGCCTAACCAATGAATTGGATTTTTTAATGATTTGCTACAAAAGTTATCCTAACTATTATAGCGGCCAATGAACCCATCCTCAAGACCTGCTGGCCTCTGCAGACCTTGACAAAATCAGATTCCTGAGTTAAGACCAGCCTCTGCCTTGTGGTCAGCTCTCTGGGCCAGTCCACATGTCTGCGCTACTGCACCCTCTCCCGGCCTGTCCCACACCTAAATCTCCCTGGTCTGTCACTCACCTTGCTCAGCAGTACCCTCTGAATGCTAGACTTCATAACTTACCACCACAGGACATCCTTTTCTCCCTGACCCCTGACCTCTGACTTTCTGTCATGTTTTGTGCACATGTCATCCACTCAGGATTATATCCACAACCTGCTTCCCTTGCTGCTATTTTGGGCCCCCAAAGGAAAAATACTCACTTTTATCTGTTACTTTACTTACTAGTAGCACTGGGTGAGGTGCTTTCTAATTTAAGTCTCACTAGAGGCCCAGTGCACAAAATTCGTGCATGGGTAGGGTCCCTTGCAACTGGCCGGCAATCAGGGCTGATCTGTGGGGCAACCAGTGAGGCAATTGAGGGGGCCTCCTGTTGGCACCCGCCTTGGCTGGCCTGGGACCTGTGAGCGGGGGGCAGCTCCTCCATTGAGCATCTGCCCCCTGGTTGTCAGTGCACATCATAGCGACCGGTCATTCTGCCAGTCGTTCTGCAGTTCAGTCGATTTGCATAGTAGGCTTTTATTATATAGGATAATAACCTTAAAAAGGTATTCAAATCCTTGTTCACAAATGAGGAAACTGTGCCCAGGAATGTTAACTAACGTGACCAGAGTCATGCTGCTAGGAAGGAATTCACACCCTGGTTGGCCTTCTCCCAAGCTTGCACCACAGAAAATCACACTGGTCTCAGCTGCAATTGAATCTTGTTACCCAGTGTAGGTTTCAAACCAGTGTTCTACAGTCCTTCTAACGCGTCTTTGGCTGTCTCCCTATCACCCCATTCAGAGCCGTTATTCCAGACCTCACTCATTCCTTGTGATCCTCACTGCTGTGTCTATAGCTGTGTCTGTACCTAGGAAGTATAGGTGACCCCCTCTACGTCACGTGGAATTTAAACTCATCTGACCTAAGGTCTTTATGTATCCAGGTCCTCACCTCATCCCATCACATCTTTCCCCTGAACCTTCTCTAGGATCTCAGAGGGTGAGCTCCATGTCCCCTGTAATGCTGTCTTGTTTTTTGGACCCAGCTCTTTCTACCTGCAGTTATCCACCCTGTACCTACCAACTTTAATTCTCTTTCATTTGACCCTTTCCTTTACCCCTTTAAATATTCTCAGCTCTCCCCCATCTTAAAAAAGCTAACAAAGTATTGGCTGACCCTCTTGTGCCCTTCTGGTTATTAGCTCTCTCTTCTGACTTTTGCTAACCATTCCTATATTTATCTCCCAACATCTGATTTATTTTAAATCTTCCACCACCACCACCCTACCACCACTGACATCCCCCCACACAATGAAACAGCTCTCAAGGGAGTTAAAAATGAAGTGCACTGGAAGAAGGTGAAAATAAAGGTTGGAGACGCACTTTAGGAACCAACATAGGTGTGAGATTAGAAACTGACATTAGATGCACTTTCCCCTGGAGAGAGTGGCAGGGTGTGGAGCAGGCAATCAGCTTCCGGGTGGAGAAGGAGCTGGTAAGGAGGCTGACTTGGAGCTGACAAGAGAGGAAGCCCAAGAGCAGCGAGAGAGATGAAAGGAAAACCAGGAAGCAGCACTGTTACAGAAAACAACTGGAGGCCAAATTTCAAAGAGTGGGTGGACCCTCCTGTCGAACGCTGCAGATGAGTTGAAGAAGATGAAGTACTAGGAATAAATCCACATGGTTTGGGTGGAAGGAGGTCATTTTTAGCTTCCTATTCAAGAACACACTACAATTCCCCTTTGCCTGCTACAGCAAGCACAAAACCTCGAGGCTGTTGTTGGAAGTCTCTCTGATGAGGTCCTGCCATTCTCTGTTCCCCAGTTGGATTTGTCTTTCTGAATCTTACATCCCAAGCAGGCATTGCACTGTGTAAAGACGGTTAATCCTGCAAATGAGCTGTGTCAGGATAACCAAACAACTTCACCGCAAATATTAAAGGCTTTTAAAATTTTGCACTTAGCAACTTGCATTTACTGTGTTCCTTCTGTGTTCGCAGATGCTGTGGGAGGCAGGAAGACGGAGAAGACAGACTCCTGTGCTTGAGCAATGTACCATCTAGTAGGAGAAATTGTGGTGTTTAAACATTAATCATACAAAAGCAGAAATTATTCATCACAAAGGTCACATGTGTGTATGGTGCACAGAGTTTTTGATAATCCAAAACACTACAGAATTATATTAGTAAATAAGGAAAGATTCCTGCTATTTCGTCTTCTTAATTCTCATTTAGTAAGAGTAACATGCCAACAGATAACATACGATGTATATGTGCATAGATATATTTATACACTCATATACATACATGGTTGTGTCATCCTATACATATTAGCCTGCAAATTTTTCTCACTCAACAATTATCTCTTTCAGTGACATACCTGATGTTTTTTAATGTCTGCATAGTATTCTTTGGAATTCAACAGTCCCCTAGAGATAATCACATAGCCCTTCTGTTTTCCTCTATCACAAGCAATGTTTCAACAAGCATTCATTCACACACGTTCAGTGGTATGCTGGTAAAGGTTTAACAGTGGCTCTCTCAATTAAAAGGAAAAAAAAAATAAGGACTGCTTTGTAAGCTTTGCCTATTTCCATGGTGTAAATACTCCCACTATTGGTGATTTCAAGCAACTTTTGCCATCCAACAGAAGGCAGAGATAGGAGGAGATGTGTTCCTGCAGCTCTCTGCAGCAGGTCCAGTCAGCCCTGGAATACCACTGTATTTTATTGTGCATATACTTTTGGGTGTTTTACAACATAGGAAAGCAAGATATTAAAAGGCAATTGTCACTTTGCCAGACAGGGAACACATAATTACCTTATTAGCTGTAATGAAGTTGAACCATGAATTCAATGCACTCCTTTTGGATTCTAAAGAAGGCCCTTTATCTGTTACCTTAAATAGATTCTATTTCAAAGCCAAGGAAATTTCAAAGTGTTTCTTTTTATTTTGCCACCTGAGAAAATCACTTAAAGAAAGTAGACAGGATGTATGACTAAATATATTTTAACGATTCCATTGAAGTGCTATTACACTCACCAATTAGTATATTCAGGCACAAACACATGCGTGATGAGAGAATGCTGACCTCTCTTCTCTGGGAACTCATATTAACAGGGCTGAATCACACACACACAAATGCATAAAAATAACCACCTCAAACTTGCATCAGAATCACTGGGATGGCTCTCGCCCACAGAATTTCTGATTCCAAATCCATGAATTTGTATCAGGTTCCCAGGTGCTGCTGCGGCTGCTTTAAAGGCCTCGCTGGGAGAAGCGTCCTGTCCATGAGCTCTGGGCCGAAGCCCCGAGGATCGTCTCCCACGCCCCGGTGTTGTGTCCATTTCTATCATCAGATCAGATCCCTTTAGCTAGAGACTGTCTCCTATGAAACCACAGATAAATTTAGAAATATAAACTCTTATCAGCAATCGGAGCATAGGAGAACAGGTTTCCCGGGGGGTGGAGGGGGTGGTACACATTCCTTGCTGCAGAGAAAAGCACACTAAGCGTTGTTGTCTGAAAATGAAGGGCATGGTTAATGATTGCTCTTATAGCTAATAAAAAGGGTAAACTTTCAAAGTGGTGTCATTAGTGAAGGAGCTCAAAGTTCTCATTCACAGCTGTGGTCACACTGGCATCTGGGTGTGAATGCTGTTCCTACCACTTAGCTGACTGTAAACTGAGCAATGTAATCTCTCTGTACCTCAGTTTATCCGCCTGTAAAATGGGGATGATCAAAAAAATGGACACCTCATAGGGTTATTGAGAGGATGTGATGGGTACAAGAGCTGACATAGGAGAAGCGCTCAACGAATAAATATTGGCTGTTATAAATTAGAACTCCAGTTCCGTACTAAGAAAAAAGCATTTTTTTAGACAAGTGAATTTAGGAAATACCGAATTAAACAGAGTAAACGTTTCTTTGTTGCAGGATTTCTGAGTGCCTTTTGTATGCCAGGGCATACCACACCTCCTCTGGAGGGAATATAATATGTAGTATTTCTAAGGGGTATTTAGCCACAGAACTTTTTTTTGCAAGTAGCATTTTGAGATAACAATTTTAAAAAATACTGTTACAATTATAGTAATGTTGGTATTTCTTGACTTAAATAACAACGGAAAGAAATTGGCATGTGTTCCTCGTATACCAAAGTCATAGGGACAGGATTGAGGTAAAGCAAAAAAATAAAACCCCTTGTATCATAATAATCTCCTACGGCCCTTCTGAAGTGATAACATTTTCCCAGGTGCTACTTCGTTCTTGCCTGCATTCAATATTTCCAACAAATATTGACAGTGCCTCTAAGCAACAGGCACTGAACTGTAGGTGCTGGGGATTGTATGCTGAAAAAACATTAAATGTTCCCGTCCTCATGGGGTCTACCTTCCAGAAGACAGATAATACACAAATAAACAAGCAAACAAATAGTCTGTCAGGTGGTGATAAGTACCATGAGAAAAATGAGGTGGACGAAGGAGAAAAGAAAAATCTGCTGGGTGGTGGGTGGGTCATGTGAGTGGAGCTGTGGAGGAAAAGGAGCTTTGTGGGGGACACGGCCCAGGAGGGAGTGTGTGCAGAGAATTTCCACCTGGGGGGCCAAGCCTTTACATGCTGTGCCGAGGAAGGGAGGGAATGAGAAGCTGGAGGTGAGGCTGGTGGTTCCGGAGGCCACACAAGGGAAGACTGTAGTAGCTCTCTTTTACTGCCTAACAAGTCCCCCCAAACTGGGTGGCTTAAAACAGCAATGACGACTCATTTCCTCCCAGGCCTCTGTGTGTGAGGAATTTGGGAGTGGCAGCCCGGCAGTCTGGCTTAGAGTTCCTCCTGCGGTTCAGTCAGAGGTCAGCTGGGACTGTGTCACCCAAAGACTCCGCGGCTGGGGGTCTCCGTGTAAGATGTTCACACACAACTAGCGAGTTGGTGTGGGCTGTTGCCCGGGACCTCTCCATGGAGCTGATGGAGGATCTGCTATGTGGTAGCTGGCTTCCCCCAGAGAGAGCAATGGGAGAGGCTGCGGCAGAGTGTGATACCCTTTTGCCCTGAATTGTCAGTCCCACTGTGTGTGGGAGGCACTGTAAAGTCATGGCAATCCGATGGGAGGATCCGTGACAGCATTCGGGGGGTGGGAGGTGGTGCGGGGGGGGGGGGGGGGGGGGG
>PVJC01006292.1:0-40249 GCA_004026665.1 Murina feae | reverse complement strand
GGGCACTTGCCAAGGTTGCAGGCTAGATCCTCAGTAGGGGGTGTGCAGGAGGCAGCCAATCAATGATTCTCTCTCATCGTTGATGTTTCTATCTCTCTTTCTCCCTCTCCCTTCCTTCCTGAAATCAACTTTAAATATATATATATATTTAAAATAAATAAATAAAAAGATTGTCGAGCACTATGTTGAGAATAGACCATGAGGGATGGGTAGCAAGGGTGAAAGCAGGGAGAACAGTGGGAAGGAAATCTCAAGGACCCAAGTGAGAGGTTCCGGTGGCCTGGACCCAGATGGAAATAAGTAAAGGCGGTGTGATGTGGCCAGCGTCTCCTAGATGTGCTTTGAAGTAGGAGCCACAGAATCTGATGGGCTGAATTGTGAACTGTGGAGAAGGAAGAGCCAGAGATGACTTGACCTGACCATGCATTTGTTTGCCTTCTGCCCCATCCTGGTTCTGGGCCTAGCCCTCACTATGGAAACCCATTGAACTCAGAGGGGGAGCTGCCAGGCTATTGACAGAATATTACCCAAGTCTGTCTCTGTGGCACTAACTCAATAGCCCAGCATTTTGCATAAAAAGATCTGGGTGTCATTTCAAGTGAAATATAAAAACCAAAATTGTTGCAAATCATTAAGAAACTTTCAGTTACTTGTGGTTGTTCCCCAAACCACGGCTAAGCTAATTATAATCTCCCTGCCCCAACACCCCTACCCAGTTGCTTTTAGATGACAAAATATGACTCACCATTGTTTGACAAAATATGACTTTTCAGTTTTTGTTTTCATTCTACATTAACAGGAAGATTTCTGGACTCTGTCAGCCATGGAACGTATTCAACCACTACACAAATTTTAAATAACCTTTCTTTGCTTTATAATAAAAAGTGTTTATTTAAAACATTTAACTTTACCAGGCATTAAAATATTGCTTGTTTGATCCGATGTCAGCATCTTTATGCTGAATATTCCAAATCACTGTGGAGATGAGCATTCTGCAGAACAATGCCGGCATGATGGATCTTATTTGCAGCTTAATTGCCTGAGAATGGATGTTCTAAGCTAAGCGTGTCTTCTCGTAGGTCCTGAGTTTTAGGGTCCTTGAAAACTCATAAAGCAATCTTTCTCAAATCTGCTAAGATGCCGTGTTTGATTATTAAACCAGGTCTTTGAAAGTGCTGTCATTCATTCATCGATTTACTTATTCATTCCATATTGACCTCATATTATATTCAAGTCTTATCTCTGTGCTGGTGATTCAATTATGGACAAAGAACTGCATGGAGCTTAGCCTTACTGGGAAAGAGAGAGGAGAAAACAGACGCAGTGCTGCTATAGAGTGAGGACAGGGTACTTTGGGAGCACGTAAGAAAGGCCCCTGCCCAGTCTTAGGAAGAGAGGTTATGAATAAGCCGAGACCTTAAGCAGGAAGATAGGTGCAAGGGTGCTCCAAGAAAGAGAGAACCTGGTACAAGACAGTCTAAGGCAGCAGTCCGTGAGGTCTGAAAGGTTGGCGACCGCTGGTCTAAGGGACATTCAGTGAACATAAAGTGCAATACAGTGGGAACCACACAAGCCAACTCAATAAGGTTAAAGCTTAAGGTAGATGTTGGAAAGTGAAAGGACAACGAGAGAGGTAAGCTGGCACCAGCCCAGCAAGAGCCTAAACTTTCAAGGAGCCTGTGATTTATCCGGCAGCAATAGAAATGACTTGACAGTTTCAAGTGGGCACCACTAGGACACGGGTGTTTAGGAAAGATCACTTTAGCCGCAGTTCAGGGCATGGACTTTGAAGGATAGAAGAGAACCCAACCTTCCCTTTATCATCATCCTACACCCGCATCCAGTCACCATCATCTTTCTCCGGTCCTACTAAATCGGTCCCCCAAAGGGTCTCCCAACCCATTCTCATCAGCCAATGAAAAATGCAAAATAGATCAGGCCATTCCCCACTGAAATAACACTTTGCATCCCATTGTCCTTACAAAAAAGCCCAAACCCTGAACAGCATTCACAGTCCTTGCTCAATCAGGTCCAAGGTTCCCATCCAGTTTCAATACCACCCCTGCTTCTTTGGGTCTTTCAATTCCAATCATGGCGGGTTTTCTTTCATTGCTTCCAAAGGAGCAAGTTCTTGTTCTCACCTGTTCTAGAACCCCAAGTGGTCTGTGTTCCTGCCTGGAACAGTGGACTTACTGTATCTATCTCTGGCTAATTTATGCCTTTGGGTTTATAGTTTAGCCTAACTTTCTCTTTCTCAAGGAGGAGTTGCTTTACCTTCTGGACCAAATGAAGCTCCCCACTGCACACTGGACACTCCCATTATGCGAGGACCTCTCCTCTCATCACACTTTGCTGATCTTGCTTTTCAAATTCCAGGCTTTCCCACTCGCCTGAACTTCTCGCCTGAACTGCTCCCCATGGTATCCCCATTACCTCTCATCAACCATGATGTACTGAATAAAGGAATGATGGCAGGACACAGTTAAGAGGTGTGTCTGAACAGAGGAAGTAAAAAGAATAGCTGTAAGTCTTGAGTGTTTGGAGTAACTGTAAATGAAGAGAAAGAATTTGGGGGAAGGGCAGGCCCTGCGGGTCTGGTTCCTCACTGTTACATGAGCACTGAGTGGTGCCGGGTGCATGGTAGAGCACTTAGTAAACATTTGTGTCAAATGAATGCGGTTGGATGAGGGGAAGCCTTCACTCAGGTTGCTGGCTTGTTCTAGTGTCTTCCCATTCCCTGGGAGAAGGGAAATATGAGCAGAATTGCTTGCACAGACAGGGTTTCAAATGGCACCACGGAGCTATTTGCTTTCGTCGAGATGATACAAGTATTCAAAATCACGTTCTCTCAGTAGGAAAACATACAGAGCATGAGTGTGCGTGAAGTATTGCCATAGAGTTGTACTCAGTTGAGTGTTTACATTAGTATTTTGACTTTAAATTGAACCAGTTACTTTCATTAGAATTATTTCATCTGATTGATTTCAATTTCTAGATCGGATCTTGGATGTGATGCTTCTAAATGTTGTGGTTGAAAACTGCAATCATCATCATCATCATCTTCTTAGAAGGGAAGAATTACAGAGAGTCTCTGCAAACCTCTCTCCCATGACCAGTTATATATCTTTCAAATTCCCGCATCCAATCACCTTGCTCAAAACTATAGCAGAGGATTTCCATGTGGGGTGATGAAAAAGTCCTGGGACTAGTCAGTGGTGATGGTTGCACAGTATTGTAAAGGTCCTTGGTGCCACTGAATTGCACACTTGAGAATTGTTACAATGCTAACATTTAGATTATGTCTTTTACCACACAAAAAAAAGATTAACATGAAATGTGTTGCCCAGAATTAAAAGCGTTTGACCACCATATGCAACTCGGGTATTTTAGAAACATGAGAGGCTTTGCTCGGCTTGCGATGCTTTTGAAAAGCACAGCAGTGCAGTGTTGTGATTGCTTTTAGGCAAGAAGATCTGGATGCCAGCCTCTGAGAAAGGAGTGAAATTTGGGTTGTGTGTGACATGACTTTGAAAGTAAGACAGAGTACAAGTAACAGCAGAAAACAATCGCTTCCCAGGTCCGTCTGAGAAAAAGGGCTGCCCTTGATTCTCTCCCTGTCTAATTCGATTTGCTTCTTAGTAGTTGCCTTCTTGGAGAGTGTGAATTCCCAGTGCAATTCTGTACTTAAGAAACCCAAGGATGTGGGTTCTCAGAGTTTTCAGCTCTATGACCGAAAAGAACACTTATATTTATTATTTTCCTGCAAGGATTGCATGTCAGGGCAATGTCTACTCAATAATATCGAACAAATTACTCTGGTTAAATAATTCATTTCCTGTTTCCTGATTAGCAGTTATATAATACATACATGCCTACCTATTGGGTCTCTGCTTAGCATGAGGTAGACAGTGTTACTAAACTCATTTGCTATAACTCCAGATAAAAGCAAAAATTTGACTTTCAGGCTTAGCTTTCAGCTTTTTAACCTATCATTGCCTTCAGATGTTTTAAAACACTAGAAATTCATTAAGGTTTTAGATATTTTGAAAAAGACCTTGGATGACTTCATTACTACCTTCCTTCTAGGGTCTCTACTAAGGAGTTCCCACTCTAATAATCAGTGTGTCTCAGCAGAGAATAGGCAACTGCCTTAATCAGGTTTAACAAAATCGCCTCAGGTTCTTTTTCAAGCCATACGTTTCCCTGAGCCCCTGCAGAGAAGCCGGTTTACACCTTTGGGAAGAGGTAGAGGCGTAGGGATTTTTTTTCTTTTTTCTCCAGAATTAGGACTGCTATAGGGAGCCACTCTTACTGAGGAGAGTGCATTGTACCTTTCAAATGTATTAGGGCCAAGAAAAGGGTAAGAACCAAACACTGATTTATATAACCCTTTGTGGGAGGTTTGACAGCAAAACAAATTTCTGAAGTCATTGTCTCATTGCCTGGATTAAATAACACAGACCAAAAATTCATACACCAAGTGTTCCAATGAACGGATGAGCACTACTTAGTGCTCTAAATATAAAGTGGCAATGAAAATGAGCACCAATAGTAAACAGTTCATAGGAGGAGAAGCTAGAGTTGCTAACAAATTGGCAGCAAAATGTTTCAACCTGACTAGGAGCCGAGAGGGTAAAAATGTCACTTTGAGCTTCACTTCAGCTTCCATCCAAGACGGAGTGACGATGACCGGATTCCTCCCTGGGCCTGAGACAACCGAGAGATGGACAAACTACGGGAAATAGTGGTTTGCAAGACATCGGGCACTGGAGACAGTGATCCTGAGAGAGGAATGATGAAGTACCCACGTTCTTTTTCAGGATGGCTAAAACCTTAAAGAATTTCTAGTGTTTTAAAACATCTAAAGGCATTGATAGGTTAAAAAGCTGAAAGCTAAGCCTAAAACTCTACTTCGTATTAGAGATGTGGTGCTTAAAATAATGAAACAGACCTCTACCTACTGATTTGTAATCCGCTCAAGATGTATTGAGAAAAGGCAGGTCACAGCCTAGGAATAAGTGTGAGGAGAAAGATGGATAGATAATTTGAATGTACATAGCATATGTCTGGAAGAATTTGGTGGGGTGCTATGACCTTTCACCTATTATCTTGGATGATTTATACTGTGACCTCAATTGCACTCACACCATGAATGCTTAGTTCAGGCCAATATTCCCCAAGACACCAGGCTCTTTAAGGAACCCTGGCACTGTTGTTCCTTCTATGTGAGATGCCTCCCCTCTCTTCCTTCCTCTCACAAACTACTCTTTTGCCAGGTGCCAGCTCAGTGTTACCTACGCAAGATGCTATCTTCCGAGCTCCTATAATCTGCTTTCATTACCTGTTAGCATTTCCACATTTTAGGATCTCTCTTTTGTTTTGTTTTTCAACACACCTACTTTTTTCAAAACAGGAAAACATGATGTTTATTTGTATTTTAGAATCAAAAGCTAGATCTGGCACCTAATACACACCTGCTAAATGTGTGCTATTATAAAAAATAAAATAATAAAAGGAACAACCTTTCCAAATATGAAAGTCTAACTTCCCGAAAAAAAAGGTATTAGCATCAGCACCCTAATCTAATCTAATAAAAGAGTAATATGCAAATTAACCATCACTCTGAGAAATACCTAAGCCATGCCCACCAGTCAAGCCATGCCCACCAGCCAATCAGAGTGCCTGTATGCAAATTAACCCAGCCAAGATGGCGGCCAGCAGCCACAGAGCTAGAGCAAACAGGAAGCTTCTGTTTAGAGGAAACTGCCTCCCTCCACCAGCCTGGACCTCTGCTCAAGGCAACAAAGTTTCAATTATAGAAGATAAATAAACTCCAGAAACCTGATTCCAGCCAGCCTCGCTGGGACGTTGGGTCAATGGGAGCTGTGGGCAGCCTGAAAACAGTCCTCAGCCCCTCACCCAGGCTGGCCAGGCACCCCAGTAGGAACCTGAACTCTGAAGGGGCTGTGGCCAGCCTAAAAACGGCCCTCAGACCCTCACCCAGGCTGGCCACACCTCCATGGGGTGAGGGTTCCCACTGGGGTGCTTGGCCAGCCTGCAAGCAGACATTAACCCCTCACCCAGGCTGGCCAGGCACAATAGCAGGTGGACACCCCCAGAGGGGTCCCAGACTGCAAGAGGGCACAGGCCAGGCTGAGGGACTCCCCCGAGTGCACAAATTTTTGTGCACCTAGTCTGTTTATAAATCTGGAATTTCTTTTCAAATAAATGCCTGTTTATGAGGGGGGAAAGCCTGTAAGCAGGAAGGTCTTGAGGCCCACTATTATTGAAATAAGGTTTAATCAAAGTGGATGCTTTGAATTAAGTGAATACATTGAGTAAATGTTCCAACTCAGTCATTGCTTCAAAGAAATCATTCTGCATTAAATCTCAGGAATCATTTTCCACTTCAGCTCATTTATCAACTTTTATTTATACAAGGAAATGATACAAATGACTGCATCTCATTGGCATTAGTCAGTTCTAATTATAGATCTTATTTTTTTTTTAAAGCATATGACCAAAGTGTTGGTTAAAGCTCATATATCCTGTGATCATTTTTTTATGTTGAAACTTCTATTCTTGTCTTGTTCTCTACTATAGCTCAGACGTGAGGGAAGGGTGAGGAAAGGGTAAGGAAAGATGCAAAATTTGATTGGCAGCAAACAGGAATGTTAACCAACCCTCTCCAAAGAGAGTAGGGTGGGATATGAATAATGGTATCAATCATAATAGAAAGTGAGAAATCAGTCATGGTGTGAGCCCCTGGGTTTCCTGAGTGCAGCAGCAGGAGGATGATTGACAGGATGTGTTATACAGATCAGAGTGGAGTGCCTCAATCACCTCTGTCATTAGCCAATCACCATGGAGTCCTTTTGTAATGCTAGCAGTGCAGCGATAGAGATAAATGACAATGTGTCTAAAATAACACAGACAGTGTGGTTTCAAATATTTTGTCCTGTTGTCTCATAAAGATTCCTTTTATACCAGATACCCCAACTTTTATTTATGAGAACACTAGAGGCCCAGTGCATGAATTCATGCATGGGTGGGGTCCCTCGGCTTGGCCAGCAATCGGGTCCGATTGGGGAGGCCAGCCAACGGGGGTGGGGGGGAACCACAGAAGTTTGACTGCTGGCTGGCTGGGAGGAGGTACTAGGGAGGGATTGTGGGAGGTTGGCCAGCTGGTGGCGGACGATTGGCTGTGGGATCACACTGCCTTGAGCATCTGCCCCCTGGTGGCCAATGTGCATCACAGCAACTGGTTGGCTGGTTGTTTGGTTGCTTGATCACTTAGGCTTTTATATATATAGATGGCTTATTGGAGTTACAGACTAATTTGTTATATAATTAATTTGTGAAAAATATTGTTTTTTTGGGGGGGGGGGAGGATTTAAGATCAGATCTGTTCTATGAATTCCTTCAAATAAATTCCAGGACTCTTCATAATATAAAGTGACTTACATAGAACAGATGGACTGTCTACAGATAACTGTTGTTCCACATCTTTGCATATTTCTCTTGGTATTTAGTACCATTTCGTACACAACATAGACTTTCAATAAGTATCTGTTGAACTAATTAAAAGACTGGAATTAAGGACAAATGTCTCCAAGTCACAAAGAGAAATGAATCTTCCTTTCTTCTCATGCTCTTCTGATTTTGTACTTGCGTAGAGCTGTGATTTTTTTCTGGGGTGCTGTCACACACCCATAAGGACTTAGGCCCTAGGTCCTGCTCAACTTATTTCAAAGCCAAGAGAGAAGTGCCCGGATTTCCAGCATACCACCACCCACAGACTCTGCCATCCACTGCCCACCCTCGTCGTTGGGCTGCAAATGATTTCTTTTACACTCCATTTGTTTGTTTTGTGGCATTTGTTCTAAAATTTAAAAAGGGTCTTTGTTCATGTTTTTATTGGACTTCAAAATTCAAATGTCTGGAATGAGGCAAAATATTGCTGAAAACAAACATTCCATGCTTTGTCCCTAAATAACCCAGTGATTAAATCAGACCTGTTTTAATTTTATATATAAAATTTTATATATCATTTCTTATAAAGAAATTTTAGGCCTCCTGTGATTTGGGGGAAATTAAGAAAAATGTTGGATTAAAGATGCATAATTGAATTTTTAAAGTTTTTCTGTCATGATATGCAAATTTGAAAAGTTGTCCACACAGCGGCCACAGGGATCTCTTTAAAAACCTGATCACAGCTCTCCGCTGCTAAAAACTCTTCAGTGGTTTCCCGCTGGCGCCACAATAGTCTGAACTTGTCCCCACAGTTTTTAAAGCCTTGTCTGTCCCAGCCCCGTCCCATTCATCAGTCCCACCTTATCGCCTTTCTCCCCAGCCCCACACCCAGCTACATACACTCGCTGCCAGGCTTCCCTCCACCGGAACCTGCTCGGATGCTCCCCTGCAGCCTGCAGCACTCTTCCCTCCCCACGCCACCCCTGCCACCCACCTTCCCCTGTGGCTACTCAACCCTCAGGCCGCAGCATAAAAGCCATCGCCTCACACAAAACGCTTTTGTTTCCACAGGTTAGCGGTTCCCATAGCATCTAGCAGTTTCCCTTCACAACAATCTCTATAATGTCTGTCTTTCTCATTGAATTGGATGCCTCTGAGAGGGGGAATGTGCCTAACCTTGGCACTGCTGGACCTTCAACTCAAGCGTAGTCTCAGCACAGAGTATGGTAGCAATGAATGTGACAATGTTATCTATATACTTAGAAGGCTAATATGCTAAGTGTCCCTCCGACTGTCTGACCAGTTCCTATGATGTGCATTGACCACCAGGGGGCAGATGCTCAACAAAGGAGCTGCCGTGATGTGCATTTGCCATTTACAGAGAAACGGCTCCATGGACCTGGCACCCACATGGCAATACTCAGCTTCCCCCAAGTGGGACACAGGCCCCACAACCACCCCAGAGTGACAGCCCACCAAATCGCAGCCGACATTGCTGAGACCCCATGGTGCAAAATGTGGCCCACAGCCCAGCCCAGCCCAGAAACAGTGGCTGTCAGTGCCAGGGAATGATGAACACATAGCAAGGCCTGGCTTCCTCTTACTAGCGATAGGCCATCTATATATATAAAAGGCTGATATGCTAAGTGTCCGTTTGGTTAATGACATCACGTAGCAACACCCAGATTCCTCTCCCTAGCAACAACTAGCTTCCTTGCAGTTTCTTTAGCTTAGGAACACGACTTGCTTTATAGCCAGATGGAAACATTTACACTTTAACCAAATGTCTGTGAAGCATTTTCCCGTGTCTCATCTCATTTGATCCTCATAGAAGTCCTGGAGTACATAGATAGGAGACTCGGTGAACTCCTATTTTCTTTTCATTAGCTGGAAAACAGAGGTTTAGAAAGCTTAGAAACTTGACGCAACTGAAAAGAACTAAGAAATTGTGGACCTTGAAAACGACTTCAGGTTTTCTCACTGCGCAGAATATAGTCAAACACTGCTGCAGTTAAATATTTTACCCTTTGTTCTCCCTGCATGATCTACAATAATAATCTGTTTCATGTTGATATTTACTGATATGTTGCTGACAATTACCTGAAAGAGAAGTTGGGGTGCTTCACTGGGCTGGAAAAAGTTTAGCTATATCAGAAAGCAGGTCTAATTAAGCAAGTTTATTATATAATCTAATAAAAGAGTAATATTGAAATTGACCATTGCTTCGGGATGTGTAAGTCATGCCCACCAGCCAATCAGAATGGCTGTATGCAAATTAACCCAGCCAAGATGAAGGCCGGCAGTCACGGAGCTAGAGTAAACAGCAGGCTTCCGTTGCACCAAGAATAAACTGTCTGCCTAGGCTGGCTGGGCCTCTCTCTGATCACAGCAACACAGTTGCAACATTGTTTCAATTATAGAAACCACGGAGCTGAAGCAAACAGCAGGCTTCCATTTAATCAGTGATGGAGGAAACTGTCTGCCTAGGCCAGCTGGGCTTCTCTCTGCTCATAGCAACATTCTTTCAATTATAGAAGCCACGGAGCTGAAGCAGACGGGAAGCTTCGTTACCTGCCTAGGCCTTGGCTTGAAGCAACAGTTTCAATTATAGAAGATAAATAAACCCCAGAAACCTGCTTCCAGCCAGCCTCGCTGTGACGTTGGGTCAATGGGAGCTATGGGCAGCCTGAAAGCCTGAAAATGGCCCTCAGACCCACACCCAAGCTGGCCACACCCCAACAGGGTGAGGGTCCCCACTGGGGGGCTTGGCAAGCCTACAAACAGCCATCAGCCCCTTTACCCAGGCTGGCCAGGCACACCAGCAGGTGGACATCCCCTGAGGGGTCCCAGACTGCGAGAGGGCATAGGCTGGGCTGAGGGACACCCTGAGTGCACAAATTTTTGTGCGCCGGGCCCCTAATATGTGTGTGTGTGTGTGTGTGTGTGTGTGTTGCTAAGTTGACTCATGCATTTGTGATACATATAAAGCTCTCTCTTGTGCCAATTGCACATATGTGTTTTGATCTGTCACTGTCGATCATGAATTTGGTTGACACTTCTATTACAGAGAAAGGGCGAATAGTGATATTAAAATATTTCTTCTAATTAATTTCCTTTCAATGCACATGAATCTGTGCACCAGGCCACTAGTTGTAGATAAAACACTAGAAATGATCAGTGTTTGAACGTAACATCTACTTTATAACCCAGATCTAAAGGATGGACAAACACTGAATAATTTTTTTCCTCTGCCCATGTGCTTAAAGTCACAATTAAAGGCCTTCATCTGTCAAGAAAGCAAGCAAGAATAAAAGAATAAAATCCCCCCTTTTAAAAAAGTGTATCCATTGTCTACTTGCTGAGATCCTGTGGACCTCAGCATTGCTTTTTAGTTTTTATTTAAGTTTATGATGAGCTAAGGAACTTTAAAATATGTTAAGACTTTAAGGATGAAGGAGAGAAGGAGGGAAGTAATACTCCTCAAAGTGACTGTTGAATTTGACTCACTTTTTAAATATATATATATTTTATTGATTTTTTACAGATAGGAAGGGAAAGGGATAGAAAGTCAGAAACATCGATGAGAGAGAAACATCAATCAGCTGCCTCCTGCACACTTCCCACTGGGGATGTGCCTGCAACCAAGGTACATGCCCTTGACCAGAATCGAACCCGGGACCCTTCAGTGCACAGGCCGATGCTCTATCCACTGAGCCAAACCAGTTAGGACTAATATGACTCATTTTTAACTGAAGTTTTGGGGACACAGAAGCCACAGGTCTCTGTTGGATAGGGCCTTACCCCTGGCTCCCACAGAGAGCCATAAATTCGTTCATCAACTGCTCTGCAGGAACAGGAAGGGGTAGGACCTTTGGCCTCTCTATCCATATGACTATCCAGGAAGCATACGGCCAATGTTAGGAGAACATTTTTAATGTACTGCATACCAGTTTTTTAATATAAAAAGAATATATACTTTGTGTAATTAAGTATATTTAAAGTATGTGTGTGTGTGTACCTTATACAGATAAAATAACAGCTTAATAAGATGTAATTCACAAATTGCCCACCTCACTCACTTAAAGTATATACAATCCTGCTCCAAGTAATGACAAAATACATTCAGAGAAATGCAGCATTAGGCTATTTCATCGTTGTGCAAACCCCGCTATATCTTTGTATGATACCCTCCACCTGAGTGCAGGGTGGGGGGGGGACCTGCGACTTGCTTCTAATCAATACAATACAGCAGAGGTGATCAAGTGCACTTACACAGACCTAGATGGCACAGCCTAGGCTCCTACGCTATAAGCCTATACTTTACTGTACAAAACAACATGAGATTAAATCAAGCACATGAGATGCAGTAAATACGAGATTATGAAGCTGTTGCCAGCATAACAGGGCATACTGTTTTACAGCAAACAGTTTTTTAATAACTGGGAAGAGGACTCGCTAAGATAACAATAAAAAGTATAGTAAATACATAAACCAGTAACATAGTCATTTATTATCACTACGAGGTATTATGTACAGTACATAATTGTATCTGCTATACTTTTCTACAACTGGCAGTACAATAGGTTTGTTTACACCAGCATCATCTCAAACACCTGAGTAACACCTTATTCTACTACAGCAGGAAGTTTCGAGCAACTAGGCAATAGGACTTTTTCAGCTCCATTATAACCTTACGAGAACACCATCAAATATACAGCATATTGTTGACCAAAACATCATTATTCAGCACATGAGTAACCCAAAGGTTTTTAGTATCGTCACCGAGTTGTACCACCCTCACCACAATCTGTTCTAGAACACTTTCATCACCCTACAAAGCAACCCTACAAATTGGCAGTCACCTTCCAGTAACCTCCCTTCCTCTAGTCTTAGACAGCCATTAATTGACTTCTGTCTCCTCAGATTTGCCCATGCTGGACGTTTTATATAAATGGATTCATACGATACATAGTCCTCTGTGACTGGCTTTCTTTCTTTTAGCACAATATTTCAAGATCAATGCATGTAGTAGCATGATCAGTACTTCATTCTTTTTCCTGAATAATACTACTTTGCATGTATGTGTCACATTTTATGTATCCATTCTTCAGTTGACAGACATTTGTGCTGTTCTACTTTCTGGCTGTTATGAACAATACTGCTCTGGACATTCAGGTACTGCACATGTTTTTGGGTGGATATATGTCTCTATTATTTCTTGGATACATACCGAGGAGTAGAATTGCTGGGTAATATGGTAACGCTATGCTTAACTTTTTTAGTAACTGCAGACTTTTCCAAGTGGCTGCACCATGTTATAGTCCCACCAGCAGAGTACAAGGGCTCCATTTTTCCACATCCTCACCGACACTTGTTGTTGGTTGTCTTTTTATTGCAGCCAGCCTAATGAGAGAGGTTACATTCAAGTGGGACTACTATGTGATATTCGAGCTTACCGACCACAGCACTGAGCACAGTGAGAAGCCACAGGGAACGCTTACAGCTTCTGATGGAATGCAGAACGTTCTCTGCATGGGACAGGGTTTGAGAGAGGAGGCCGGTTCCCTGAGTATTATGAACGAAGGGGCTTCTAGAACTGAGCTCACACAGTTGTGAGGAGCTGGAGAATGAAGGTCCCACAGTGGAGTTGGAGTAATGAACTGGTCAGTCTCAGAAATCCAGCCGAGAAAGGGACCTGAGAGGAGGGTGACAAGGAGCCGCTGCCTCTGTGCAGCTGTTGCCTCCGTAGGTTTCTGTCAGTCTCTGGTGGTGACCTGGGCAGCTGTTGGTCAGAAGTTGGGAAGAGGAGCCGGGCACGGATCAGCTGGGACTGGCCAGGTCCTTCTGCATCTGTTCATCACTGACCTGACAGTGACAACCAGCAGAGAGTAATGGCCACCCCATCCCTCTGCCTCCCAATATCATGCAGCTTAACCAGGTCGACACAGTGCACAACCCCATATCTGCCATCAAGACAATAAGTTGTGTGGACAAAGCATAGGGTGGCCCTCATGGCACCAGCCCTCAGGTGTCCACATCTTTGTATGATACCCTTCACCTGAGAGCAGGTGAGACCTGCGACTTGCTTCTAATCAATACAATACAGCGAAGGTGATGGATCGTTCCATTGTGTTATATAACACACACTCTTAGCAGATTGGAGTGAGAGAGGCCCGCCTACCGGCCTTGAAGAAGTACTCAGTAATGTCGTGGACTGCTCGTAGAGAACAGACCTGGAAAGGCAACATATCACGAAGAAAAATCCATCACCGGCATCCAGCATCTCACTTCCAGTGTCTGATTGTTTCACCCTAGTACAGTGTTTCTGAACCTTGGCAGTATAGACAGTTCGGACTGGATAATCTCGTGTGTGGGGAGCTGTCTGGACCTTGTAGAAAGTTCAGCAGCATCTCTGGCCTCTACCCACTGAACGTTTGCATCACTCTCCCCACTCTCCCCAGGTTGCAGGAACCAAAACTGTCTCCAGACACTGCCACATGTACCCTGAGGGGTCAGCTTGCTTTGCCTGAGAACCACTATTCTAGTATAAGAACCACTGCAGCTCTGAGTTCTGTGTAGCCAAGGGGAAATCTTGAAAAGAAGGAAGATAAGTCTTGAGCACAGTTAATTTGCACACTAAAACATCTATTTTCTAACCACACACTCCCAAAGTCAAAGCTGGTGTTTGCAGCCTGAAATCCAATGGCTTTTTTCATTTTGCTCACCAGCAGATAAGGAAGAAAGTGTCTATGTGAACACATTACAGGTACAACTTGTATGGGGTGAGGGGAACATTTTTAACAATGCATGTAGAAGCCTTTGACTCAATCATTAAATAGCAGAGCATAGATGTAAGTCCTATTCTGTAGGAGAATCTATAAAAAGACAGACCTTGGGAAATGCTTTGTCGATGACTCAGTGAATATACAGTACATCTTTCTGAAATATTTGCTTGTGGTTCCAGAATCTGTTCTCATCATTATCTTTTGGCATGAGCTGCCATGCTACATAAAATATTGCAGCCCAGGTGATGTTATGGGGTATTAATGCTAATGTGAAATCCTATAAGTGCAACAATTAAACACAGAATTATCTTGAAACAGATGTCCTGGATAGAATGCTGCTAGCATAACAAGTCCTCAGGTTAACAGAATTTTTAAAAATAAAGTTGACCAAAATATGAGTGAATGAGTGAATGAATTCATCCTTGCAAACTGTCTTTATTGAGAAACTACTGCTGTCATTGCTAGAGATACAGTAGTTAGGGGAGGAATTTAATGGTTAGGGTTACAGAAATGGCAGGCTTCTTGTTAAATGAAAGAGACAGAACAATTGGATAAGTAGGTGTCCTAAGTACGGTGATAATGTTAGGCACAGGGCACTGTGGAAGCAGAGAGAGAAGGCAGCTAACTCAGCATGGAGATCAGCGAAGTGCCCCATCAGAAGTGGAGGGTGCATTTCCATGTGTTGAACAAAGAAGCTAGAAAAGTGTGCTCTGAGCAGAAAGAACAACATGAATAAACTGGAGGACTGTGACCCAGGTAAGACCAAAGGAGAGAACAGGTGTGTCCAAGTGCTAGGAAATGAAGCTGCGTGGGCAGGAGGTGCCAGATGATGACAGCCTCTTGTGACAGCTAAGGCATTTTAACTACATCCTAATGGTGATGAGAACCCTCTGGGCTTCATGCAGGGCTGCGACGTGATTGAATTTGCATTTCCAGATGAGCAGGATTCCGCATGAACACAGACAGGACACCGACAAACCCTGCGGCAGGAAGACCATGAGGTGGCTACGGTACAGTAGGCTTGAGATATTTGTCAAAGGCTGTGCAGAGGCTGTAAGGGCGGGAAGAGATGATGGAGGGTTTGGGCAAGTTCTTATCTTCAGGCTAGGTCTATAAAGGCTCTCAGAGCTGAGTTCTTGGAAAGGGTAGAAAGGCAGGAAGAATTCATTTGCTTGGGTTCTGCATGGGCAAGACACATCTAAACACATTCCTAAATGTCTTAAAGAAATACTTCTCTGATACAGAGTACAGCTTTACTACCCCCACAAGAAAAGATGTGGTTTGGAGCACATATTCGTTAAAAAGGAATGATCACACTTTACAAATCCATCTGTGATTGTAGATCATGCCCTTCACATCCCTGAAGAAAACCACCAATGTAGCTGGGCATGTAAATCACACTTCATTTTTCTCAACTAAGTCTAGTTAGTGGACTCAGTGTAGCAAACAATCAGTAACCTATTTTATTCATTTTTACCAAATAAAGAACACTGGATTCAATTATATTTCATGAGGCAGAGCTATAGCCCAGGAGCGTGGAAAGTTGCAAGACGTTCCAATCAAGTCGGTAAAGACACCCTTTTGGGAATGTACGTGTCATGGGTGTCAGTCAAGCGCTTCTGCTCTCGTGCACGAGTTGTGCAGGTATGTCATGCTACTGACTTGGCACCCTTTTATAACTTCAAGCAAAGACTTTTTCCTCACCCATTTCAGGCCCAAGTAATGGGGTAATTTTTATTTGTTCCCTTTTTTTACTTCACAGTTATTGTTATTATTCTACAAATCAGTACTCATATCTATTAGTCTCTCTATCAGATTTTCTGCATACATATGTATGCATGTACATATATCCAAATACATACAATTTTCTCTAAACAGGATTATATAAATGCACTTTAAAATTTATGTATTTGATACATGTAGTCTTGATATGGTTTCATTTTTGTGTTTATTTTAGGGAGAGGAAGGGAGAGAGAGAAAGAGAGAGAGAGAGAGAGAGAGAGAGAGAGAGAGAGAGAGAGAGAGAGAGAGAGACATTGATCAGTTGCCTCCCGCATGCACCCCAAGAGATCAAACCTATGATCTGGGAATGTGCCCTGACCAGGAATTGAACCGGTGACCTTTTGGTGCATAAGAAGAGACTCAACCAGCTGAGCCATATGGGCCAGGGTGATGTGGCTTCTTTTTTTATATTCTTAGTTATCAGATTTCTGTTCAGTTAGTCTTCAGTTGATTCTCCAGGTTGGTTGTTCTATAATTCAGTTGTAATTTTTATGTGGTCATAGGAGGAGGTGAGCACAGAATTACCCACTCCTCCATCTTGACCAGAACTTGCTCTAATGGAATAATTTTTAGATGATGGGAGGCAGAGGTAGAATGTGATAGTTCTTCTTGCCTAAATACAGCGCTGAAAAGCTCAAGAATTTAGAGCGCATTTGCCCAAAAACCTTTAAAATGATACTTATTAAAGTCTACATCATTCCAAATGGAATGCACTCTACATCAAGCCTGAGTGGCAGAATTGCTCCAATTGTTTCTATTTTCAGGTTATCCAGGCTGATCTAAAGTTTAAATACATTTTCAAGCTTAATTAAATGAAACGCTTAATTTATACAAGCATTTAATACTTCGTTGGAAATTGAAAAACAGATACCATGAAATCCCCAGATAAAAAGAAAAACCAAGCAACATCTGCTAGTCCCATTTCTCTATCACCTGGGATTGGTTGTGTTTATAGAGACCCAAGTGTTTACATAACCAAATGCCTCTAAAATGATTTTTTAAACTTTTTTAAATTGTTGAGAATATTACAGATGTCCCCCATTTGACCCCTTAGACCCCTCCAGTGGTGGAAAACCTTGGAAAGCTACTGCAGAACAACATTTGGTGAAGGCATCAGGCAGAGGCAGCACCCACCACAGGGGTTCTAATGATTAGTTCTTGGAATCTGAAAACGCTGAGCAGGTAGGAGAGGAGCTAACTCCTGACTGGGGCTGTGCCAGGATCCAGAGAGTGCTTACTATTTTGGTATGAGTTTTATAGTGATCCATTTATGAAGACTTTTCTCCCTGACCTTTAGTGGTGCTGTTTTATAGTGATGAAAAGGAAAGCAATCTTAATAAGTTATAGAAAAATTATAGCCGGTGTCTTACACGTACTCAATACACGTTGCTGATGAAATTAATAAGTGAGAGCACTCCCACCCCGGAGTAAAGCATAAGAAGTAGAATTAAAGACTATAAAAAGCCATAAAGATCATCCATCTTGGTATCTCATGCCCCCACCCACACCCAATATTAGAGATGAATAAACTAAGACCCAGGGCCATTACATAATTTGCCCAAGGTCATACAGTTAATTTAGTAGTGAGAACTAGAGATGCAACACAAATGAGAGGATGATACTCAACTCACTAGAGAGTCTGCTAACTTATGTACTTTAATATATCAACTAGGGGCCTGGTGCATGAAATTCATGCACTGCGGGGGAGGGGGGGTCCTCAGCCTGCTCCCTGTTCCCCATGGGGAGTGGGCCTAAGCTGCAGTCTGGCCTCCCTTTGTGGGAGGCAACCAGGCTAATCAGGGCAGAAGACTCCCCCAACCCCTTCAATGGCTGGCTCCACCCCTTCCTAGGCCAGGGGTCTCTGCCCAAGGCTGCAGGCCTGGGCAGAAGACCCCCCAACCTCCGTGATGGCTGGCTCTGCCCCTTCCCAGGCCAGGGGTCTCTGCCCAAGGCTGCAGGCCTTGGCAGAAGACCCCCCAACCCCTGCAATGACTGGCTCTGCCCCTTCTCAGGCCGGGGGTCTCTGCCCAGAGCTGCAGGCCTGGGCAGAAGACTCCCCAACCCCCCGCCCCCGATCACTGGCTCTGCCCCTTCCCAGGTTCCTGCAATTGATGGCTCTACCCCTCGGCCCCCACCACCTGCCTGGCTAACAGGCCTGGCTACTTCAGTTGCGGGGCTGAGGCAGACTGGGCACTGCCATCTTAGTTGAGTTAATTTGCACATTTACTCCTGATTGGCTTGTGGGCGTGGCTTGTGGGCATGGCTTGTGGTTGTAATGGAGTGGGGTCAATTTGCATATTACTCTTTTATTAGATTAGATAGACCCTCCCTTTAGCCTGCACATTATAAGTACTTAATAAATATCTGTCACATGCATTCATTCAACATTTTATTTATTCATTCACTCATTCATTCATAGAACCTGTATCTAAATCCCTGCTCTGTGCCCAGCATCAGGTATGTCATCATTTGATTCATGTTCTTCAAATTAGATGTGTCAGAATCAAACACATGTCTTCATTCTTGAGTAAGAATTAACATTTCTATATCAGATCACATCGTCAGCCTGTCTAGTACTATACTCTTCCTCTAGCAGGGATCTCCAGCTGGGATTTTTGTGGGATAGTTGAGTATCCCCATCCCAAAGCTTATTCAGGCCAATATGCAATGCTGCATGTGCCCATGAGGTGCTCAACTGACTGACAAGCTCACTGTTTTGTGAGATTTGACTACATTCATTATGGTAGCTGACATAATCATAGATGTTCCCCAGTTACAGCACAGGAATTCAGTTCATTCAAAATTGCTGTAACATTACCTCCATGAACAGCTCACTAAACTCCATGGAGAGCATAAAATAGAATGCTTCTGTTTACCACCGTGTTATTTATAGCATGTGCCCTTTATCGTCATTATTTTTTTTCTTTTCTACACCCTGCCTTGTTAATTTGGTAAGTTTCCATCCCTGTCCAGTTCCCACTTTTCAAAGATCAGCCTAATTTAACACTTTATCATCATACATATTCTTGCCTAAAAGGAGATTTTTTAAATTTCAAACATTACTAACTGTTTTCCATTTAGCACTGTAGCATCCCACACTGGATCCTTACAAGATTACTTCAAGCAAAGAGATATTCTACTTCTTTGTCCTCAGTCATATGCTTCATACAGATTAACTTGCTATCTCAGATACACCAGGTCCTTGAATAGTGTCATTTTGTTCAACATTTTGTTCAATCATTATAACATTGATAAGAAGAAAAAGAAGAAATATTCCTTCCCGGGGCCACTGTCTGTGTAGGGTCTGCACATTGTCTGTGCATCTGTGTGGGTTTTCTCCAGGTTCTCCAATTTCCTGCCACATCCCAAGATGTGCACGTGAGGTGAGTTGGCGCACGTAGTAAACCATCCCAGTCTGAGTGAGTGTGGGTGGGGTGTGCATGGCCCTGCAGTGGAAGCTTGTCCTGTCTGACCTGCCAGGACTTCCCAGTTACATGAATCAATAAATGCCTTACAACTAAAAGATTATTGATTAATCTGCTATCCTTAAGAACCATATTTTACATAAAGAGGTAAGGATACACATTATGTTATTAACTCAATTTAAATGTGTACACATTTAAGGAACATTAAAATACTTATGAGGCTTTAGCATTATAGATTTTACTTTCAAAGACTCTTCACTTAAAAAAACAATTTATGAGTGTCTTAATTCCCTAGCAATTGAATATTCTAAGAGAAAAGGTCTATAAAATATAGGTTTGTGTTTCACAGACCACTTGAATATAAAATGACATAATCTGAATAGAGGAAAATTTGGCAATATCTAACAAAAGTGCATGTTAATTTATCTTTGACACCGTACTGCCACTTTTAAGAATCTATCTCAAGGATACAATAGAGCCTGGCTAGTGTGGGTCAGTGGTTGAGGGTCAACCTATGAACCAGGAGGTCATGGTTCAATTCTCATTCAGGGCACATGCCTAGGTTGTGGGCTCAATCCCCAGTGAGGGGTGTGTAAGAGGCAGCCAATCAGTGATTCTCTCATTATGGATGTTTCTATCTCTTTCTCCCTCTCTCTTCCTCTCTGAAATCAATAAAAATATATTTTAAAAAAGATATAATAGCAAAAATATGAAAAGACCTGTACACACCTATTTATTGCAGCATATTTATAATAGGATTAGAGGCCTGGTGCACAAAAATTTGTGCACTTGGGGGGGACCCTCAGCCCAGCCTGTGCCCTCTCGCAGTCTGGGACCCCTCGGGGGATGTCCACCTGCAGGCGTGCCTGGTCAGCCTGGGTGAGGGGCTGATGGCCCCACAGCCCCTTCAGGGTTCGGGACCCTACTGGGGTGCCTGGCTGGAAGCAGGTATCTGGGATTTATTTAACTTCTATAATTGAAACTTTGTTGCCTTAGTCCCCTACTCGAAGCCTGAATTGCCCCTGGCAACCTAAGGTACCAGCCCAGCAGGTATCTGGGGTTTGTTTATCTTCTATAATTGAAATTTTGTAGCCTTGAGTAGAATTCAAGGCCTGCAGGGCCCTGGCTTCCTCCATTGCCGGGGGCAACTCCAGCTCTGTGGCTGCTGCCATCTTAGTTGAGTTAATTTGCATATTTGCTCCTGATTAGTTGGTGGGCGTGGTTTGTGGGTGTAACAGTGGAGGTCAATTTACATATTACTCTTTTATTAGATTAGATATGTGTGGGAACAACTTAACTGTCCATCAACAGGAGACTGATTGAATAATCAAGGTACATCCACACAACTGAATACTATGCAGATGTAAAGAGAAATAAGGAAGATCTTGACCTACAATCCTATATAATAAAAGAGAAACATGTAAATTGACCATCCCTTTACTACGCTCACCAGCCAATCAGGAGCGAATATGCAAATTAACCAGCCAAAGATGGTGGGTTAATTTGCATACACAGGTGCCAAGCAGAGAACAGAAGCAGGAGAGCTGGCAGATGGCTCCCTCGATCACGCCCTCAGTCACTCCCTTGGGGGGATGTGGCTCCCCAGGTCACCAGGCGGAGAGCAGAGCAGGAGAGCCAGAGGCTTGGAGGGTCGTGGCTCCCTCAGTAGCTCTCAGTGCAGGTAGCACAAGGAATTCTGGAAATAGTAGTTCTGATGGCAGCCCCAGGGCCTGAGTGGAAGCCCAGAGCAGGGGGAGCACCAGGAATGCTGGGAATCGTAGTTCTGGTGGCAGATGGATTTCCTAGACACTAGAGCAAAGTGAGCCTGGAGCAAGTTACTATTGCAGTGGGGGATGGAGGGAAAGCAAGGTGAGAGACATAAGTAAAATCAGAGTGTCTAGGAAAAATTAAAGGAAAGATATCCTTTCATTCAAAACTTCCAGGAAATCTCCACCAATGAAGCAAAGGAAAAAAAAATGCATCTATTATTCTGTGAGCAACAAGCCAAACTGGGTTGGGGGGCCTCAGACAATTCGCTCATATGATTGCAAAGACAGACAGAAACTCCCGGATTGGAGAGGGCTCCCCTGAGGTCTCCCAGATTGGAGAGGGTGCAGGTCGGACTGAGGGAGCCCCCCCTTACCCCATCCCCTCCCTCCCTCCCATGCACGAATCTTCATGCACCAGGCCCCTAGTATTATATAAAGATCTCTAGGAGATATCATTTAAGTGAAGAGAGTAATGTGCAAAACAGAAAACAGTATATAAAGAGATTGCTAACCTTTGTATGATAAAAGGATGTGTGTGTCTTATAGATAATTTTCTGCAAAAATAAAAAGTGGAAGAATAAACCAAAAACTGGTGAAAATCTTTAGAGAAAAACAAAATAAAAGCATACACAGTGAGATGCCTACTGGAAGAGATAATATTACTAAAACACAGATTATCAAGTGTTGGAATTGATGAGGAACAAATGGAACTCTTGCACACTGCTGCAAGAAGTGTAAATTGGAACATTCACTTTTAGAAACTCCTTGGCAATAGCTACTAAAACCTGAATACGCACACACCATATGACCCAGCAATTCTACTCTTGGGAATATACTCAGCAGACATATATATCTGCATCAAAAATGCACATAAGAATGATCTAAGAAACTATTGGTGGAAGCCAAAAACTAAAAAAGGCTTATCGTCATCAACAGCAAAATGGATAAATAAATATGGGATATCGTGTATGCAATGCAGTCAAATGTCAATAGCAATGGCAGAATGAACACTCGTGCTACACGCAACAACATGGGTGGATCTCGGAAACATATTGTTGAGCGAAGAAAGCACAACACAGAAGAATAAAACCTGGCAAAACGCAAGTGTCTAAAGTCAAAGAGCAGTTGTCTCTAGAGAAGAGTGGCATAGGAGTGGGAAGCGCAATTCTGGGCGCTAGAAATATTCTGTTTCTGGATCTGGTGGTGGGTACACGGGTATATTCAGTTTATAAGAATTCATCAAGCTGTCCAGCTGGCGTGGCTCAGTGGTTGAGCATCGACCTATGAACCAGGAAGCCATAGTTTGATTCCCAGTCAGAACACATGCCTGGGTGTGAGGTGTGCAAGAGGCAGCTGATCATTGATTCTATCATTGATATTTCTTCTCTCTCCTCCCTCTCTCTTCCTCTCTGGAGTCAATGTAAAATATATATATTTAATCAAGCTGTAAATTCATGATGTGAATACATCTATATATACATATGTATATATAATACTTTTTAAATCATTTAAAAGCATATAAATAATTATATCTGAAGGGAAGGCGGGAACAGGGTGGAGAAGATAGATGGATGGAGAGCAAGACTTTATTGAACATACCTTGTTATATAGCTTTGGCTTTGGAATCATGTACAGATTTTACATATTCCAAAAAATAAATTCAGTGAAAAGAAGAAAAATGTATAGATGCACATATCGAATGGAGGTAATGAGAACTCGTTTGGCCAAGTGTTAAATAATTTCTGATATTATATTTGGAGTGTAATAGCAGGCTATTCTTTCAGTCGGGATTTTATGTAAATCTGAGCATGGACAAAGGCAAGTCCTCTGAAATGCTAGAGTGATAATTCTAGTTTTGGCCTAAGAGCTTGAAAAACATCATGAGTGCTAAACGCTCAAAAGTTCAAGTCTTAGGGAAACAAAGAAGAAGGTGGAAAATGAAGCAGCTGGACAAGCACTCGTTCTCCAAAACAAACAGATGGACTGCGACCAGGCACGGACTAACCCAAGGGCCTCTGGAATGAACACAATGTGAAAAGCTGTACCGTCAAGGCAGGGGGTCCTGGAGCTAAGAAGCAAACTAAGAGCCAGACAGAGCCCCCACCCACTTAGCCTGGGACTGAGTCAGTTATTCAGAACTTTTGATACCGACCACCACAGAACTGTGCAAAATGGTGAGTTCCTAAGTGCTTTTTCTATCAGGATCTGTATCTGCTGCTTCTAACTGCTTCAGCCCAAAGATTGTTCCGTATGGTCCTAACTTCATGGAGGGTGAAGAATAATGGGAAGAAGCCTAGAATCCTCATCGTGGGAGAGGTGAGAAATGTGGTGAGACAGGTGTATAGAATGAGCAACCTGAATCCAATCTGTAGAGGATTCTGCCCCCAGTGGGTCAAATACCCTAAATGAGGTCAGAAGTTTGGATACTCACCTCATTTGGGGATTCAAGCCCAGTTCTGCACCTTACTAATTTTGTGACCTTGGCCTTGGACTTCAACTTTTCTCATCTGCAAAATGATAAGGAGCCCTGTTGAGCTGTTCGAAGATCAAGCCATAGCTGATCTACTAAGGCGCATGGAAGCCTTTAGCGTAACGTGAGTGTTTAAGACTCACTAACATTACCAGGCTACCAGAATACGCAGTCGGCCCTCCATATCCATCCACAGACGCAACCAACCACTAGTCAAAACTACTTGAGGGAAAAATGTTACGTTGTTGCATATGTGTACTATGTAGTTAGGTCTACAACATTGCATCTATCCTGAACATGTATGGACTTTTTTCTTGTCATTATTCCCTAAACAATAACAACTATTTACATAGCATTTATATTGTATTAGGTATTATAATAATTTAGAGATGATTTAAATTATAAAGGATGAGTGCATAGGTTATATGCAAATACTACTCCATTTTATATATGAAACTTGAACATCCAAGTAGATTTTGGTACCTTCACGGTCCTGGAACCAATCCTCCTGTGGGATACCAAGGGATGACTATAACTTATCTTCATGCATTACTAACTAGAATAAAAGTAAATGTGATGGATTAACGTTTATTCATCACCTGTTCGTGCTAGCTGCCTCTCTAAACATTTACATAGTACAAAATTTTATTTAATCTTTAAAAAACGGTTATGAGGTTACAAGTGATGAGACGATGTTGAATGTCACACAGGTAATAAGTGGCAGAAGAAGGATTTGAACTCATCGGTCTCTGATTCCAGAAATTATTTACCTTTTGTTTCTACAAAAAGCCTTCATCAGGACAAAAAAAAAAAATAACCTTCTTTGGGAGTAGTCTGTGCCTGCACTCATCCATTATTCATAAAGTTGCTCCAACACACACAGTAAGCACTAAACAGAAGGCCTTACTCCCTCTTAGAATGGACAGAGACCGTTCTCTTTGGAAGTTGGAGGTGAGCTGGAATGGAAAAGTGCAGGCAAAGTGGGGGTGGTGGGCTGGAGAACAGTGCCCGGCACAATAAGAGAGTGGATGGGGGCATTTAACAGGGAGAAAAGGGTTTTCAGTCACCATAAGTTCTCTGGGTGGAGCTGAGGTCAGAATTCAGGGGACCAGGAGAAACCAGGAGACTTAGGCCAAAGAAAGTATTATCCTAAACCAAAGCTGGGATCATAGACTAAAATATTAAAAGTGTCCTGAACACTCCAGGTTGCTGCAGGGATAAGCAGTAGGTGGGCTCGTATGGATGTTTTGAGCTCAGGGCTGGCTAGGGGTCAGAGGTGGAGGATCGTATGTGTCAGGTGTGGACCCATGCAGTTCAGATTGGACAACAGAATAAACAGAGAGACAGGAAAATACAACTAAACAGGAAGGCACTATGAGCTTTTTCCTATGGATCCCAGGACAGCAGCTATTTGCCTGTAATTCTGGTTTTAGGTCATTAATGTAATGAGGGTAGGTGTGGTTTTTTTTCCCCCATGAAACTTTCAATGTTAATTTCTGAATCACCTTATGAAATGTATTTTTTTACTATGACCGATGGCCAAAATATTTTGAAATCTTCTGCTTTAGAGAATATGGAACTTACTAGAAAACTTTGCTCTTGTCAATGAAGTTAGGGAAATAAGCTATGACAGTTAGAAAGAAGAAATGTGTGGTCTTGATATGCCTCAAAGAGAAGTAGCCTTACTTTAAGAGCATCACCAAGTTCCAAGGTCTAGTTCCCCATTCCACAGACAAAGGGATTTGATTGCGGTTCCTGTGAAGAGAGTATCAGAGGACTAACAGATTCATCCCTTTCCAAAGGTAAACATGGCTGCACAAACCTATTTCCATCATTCGCTCCCTGTGGGTAGTTGAATGAGAATGTGGTGTGGCACACACTGAATCAGAGTAAAGCAAATTAGTTTGCTAATGTAAGTGGTAGTGACACCTGGGTGTGAAAGCTCTCTACCGCAGTAATAATTAACAACCACTAGCTAGCATTCTTGAGAGCTTACGCCTGTCAGGTGTTGCATTTAACTCTTTATATCTCATTTAATTTTCACCCTATGAGATTTTCTGCAGAGACATACTTGCCAAGCATATGGCACATTAATGTCAATTAGTCAACCTACTTCTAAACGCATGCTAGCAAATTCTCTCTGACTCCACTTCCTCAGCTCTGCTAACACACTGTGATTCCCAGCCTGGCCTGCGCAATACTCCTAAAGAGACCCAACGAATGACGGTGAGCACGCGAGCCGCAGAATAACATGGAGAATTTTCCAGAGAACCAGTCTTACTTGATGCTTCATAATTTCAAATATTTTTATATACAATAAACCGGATATTGTACGAAGCCCAACGCAAAATTTAAATGAATGTTAGGGGTACGCCTTGAAGAAACTTCACCCTTAAACTAGAAACTCTTGAGATCTTTTCTTTAGGATACTTGGTGGGGAGGATTTAAAGTCATACTCCAAGGGCAATGCAAAAGAGCTGAATAGACTTAAGTTTCATGAATGGTAATCACATCTTTGCCAACCTTCCTACAACACTGTTCAGTTCACCTTGGCTGAATTGGGTGTTTTCAATTTTATGAGCCCCGTATTGACAATTAGCTCTTAAGATCGGCTCTATAGATAGCTAATTTTATCCATTAACATGTTTTTTTCAAAAGTAGAATGTACTCTCTTTCTGACTCAAAAAAATAAAAAGAAATTCAAATTTATTGTAGACAGTTTTAAAGATCTAGATAAACATAAAGAAAAAAACTTTATGTGCCTTAAGCTCACCAATCAGAAATAAGACTCAATATTTTGACAAATATGTGAATATCTGCTATTGTGCCCAGCAACTAGTCCAATAGATGATAGAGACAGAGATTTAGAGATGCAGACAGAAATAGAGACATACAAATACACATTTATATTTATAAGACTGGGATACTACTGTGCATATTATTTTATTGGGCAACTTTTGATTTAATACTATGTTATAAACATGATTTTATTTTATTACATTTTCATCTACCTCATAGTGGTTTAAAGCGGCACAGTCATTTTTTTAGAGATATGATATATGTTATCTAATAAACCTTCAACTTATTGTTAGAGTTCAGGTTGTTTTCAATATTTTATTCCTACAGACATACTAAGATGAATATTTATGTGGACAAATGTGCGCACATATCTATGATTATTTCCTTCAGATGAATTCTTTTCAGATCGTGATTCTCTCGCTGGGTCAAATATTTGCGTATTTTCAAAACTTTTGATGCATTATCAAATTGTTTCCCAGAAATATTTATAGCAGTTTATGTTTTCAAGTAGCTTATGATAGATAATATCTATTCTCCCAAACCCTCAACAACATTAGGTATTTATTATTAAATTTTTAAACCAATTTGTGGTTGAAAATTGGTTTCTTGTTTTGATATGGGGTTTTTTTAGTTCTCATGAGGCCAAACATCCATTGGTCTCTGGAGTTCATCTTTTGCAAATTGCCTTTTCATGTCTATTCTTCGACTGCATTTCTATTGGGGTGTTATCTTTTTCTCTCCTGTTTGCAAGAGTGTTTTGGTTTTTGTGGTTTTTTTTAAATAAAGTATATAATGACTTTTTGTCATCATATGGTACAGCTGTTTTTTCACAGTGTATAACTTGCATTTTAATTTATTTACTGAATTTTGACCTTGAGGAGTTTTAAAAAAATGTCTGTGGTCATATTTACCAACAGTTTTATTTTATACCTTCTGCTCTGGTTCGTAATTAGAAAGGCCTCTTCCACCTCAATAGCTGTCACCGTTGGACTCTTTCTAACTCTAAAGAATTACATCGCAAACTGTGTTGGACACATTCTAAATGTCTCTCCAATTTGAGAGAAATGCTATGATCCCTTTATTTTAGAAGGAATTGAGGAGAGAAGAGTGTGGAAGAGAGGAGGGAGGGGTAGGCAGTGCTTTGAGTCATGCATATCACTTCCTTTTCTTCTCACAAAGCAGCGCTAGTCCAGTAGTCTTGGGGAGGGTCTCAGAATTAGCATTTCTAACAGGTTCCAAGGTGAGGCTTGAGCATGCTCTAGTCTAGGACAATAGATAGGGACACTAGAATTCCTTAATGAAACAACCAATTTGAATTGATTTATTTTGTCCTTTTCCCACTCTAATAATTTTTACTGATCTGGCACTTAAAAGTCTGAGCAAACTTTCTCAAGTTTACGTGTCCCCACTCAGCAGTGACCACTCAAGACCTAGCCAAGTGAGGAAGATGGTGTCCAGATGCTGAGTTTCCAGGTCCCCATGGCCCCCTGACCACCTGAACTGCTCCTTATGTCATTGGCCCAGATCTAGTTCTGACTGAATGCCGGGAGAGGGTCCATCTTCAGCCTACACCGCTCTGTGCTTCCTCCCCAAGGACCGCTTTGCTGGGGCTGTCCGCCCTCCCCGTCATTCCCACTATGCTTTCAGAAACCTCCTGTGGTACCTCAGATAAGCTCCTCCACCTCTGGGAGTTATCCCAAACCCTTTCTTCATTCCTCACGTCCAGAAACCACGTCTGGCAGACCTTGCCATCTGGACCTCTCTGTAACCTGCCTATTCTTTCTATTGGTATTGCTCTTGCTTTGATTCAAACCTTCATGATTTATCCCCTGGAGAGGCAGCGTAATACGGAAACAAACACACGGATGATTCGGTGTCACAGAGACCATGCTTGACTCACTGCTTATTAATGTTCTGACATTGGAATGATAACAACATTTCTGAGGCTTCCTCCTCTTTAAAACAGGAGTCAGATCCATCCCTCATGTATGAGAGACTTAGTATGCCATTCCACTGAGTAGGTCTTCAACAAATATTGGTTTCCTTCCTTGAACCAACTTTTGCTTCTTTGGTTTTGATCAATGCTTCCTAATGGATTCTCAGGTCTCTAGAAGAACATCCACACTACCACCAGACCAACCTTTCTAAATCAGAAATCTAATCATTTAAGAGTGATTAGCGTCTTAGCATTACTCACAGAACAAAGCTATTCCAGAAGGGCTCCAGTCACTGTCTCCATCTGCCCTTTCAGAACTGTTTTCTATCTCCCCTCTCGATCCTTGCTGAGATTGCACACTCCTCCAAACATGCCCTCACACCTTGCTGACTTCACAGTTCAATGATATTTGTGGCAAGTATCCTTCTCTTTTCCCAAACTCTTCACCTAACCTCTGCTGTTCATTTCTGAAGTCCCACCCATAGCATCTTCTATGTTAAGAAATTTTCTCTGAATGATTTATGTAACTGATCTTAGGCTCCCTTTTGGTCACCACCATCCTATATAATAAAGAGGTAATATGAAAATTGACCCTCCCATCACAAGATGACCACCCCCACGTCGTCACAAGATGGCTTCCCCCACATCGTCACAAGATAGCCAGCAGAGGAGGGCAGTTAGGGGTGATTGGGCCAGCAGGGGAGTAGTTATGTATCTATCAGGTCAGCAGGAGAGTGGTTTGGGGGGTGATCAGGCTGGCAGGCAGATGAGTGGTAAGGAGCCAGGAGTCCCAGATTGTGAGTTGGACATCCCCTGAGGGGTCCCAGATTGGAGATGGTGCAGGGTGAGCTGAGGAACATCCCCCCCCCCCAGTGCATGAATTTTATGCACTGGGCCTCTAGTACTTTATATAAAAAACATGATTACATCCTTTATAACACTGTAGTATGATATGATTTACATGTCTCTTTCTGAGTTCACTGAGAACTGAGGTCATACACAGGTTGGCTAACATAGCCAACCCCTAACAGATAGAACCATTTTAACTAACTTCTCTAGACCTTATCACATTTTATGTTGAATCTATTACCATCAATTCACATCCCATAACTAAAATAACTTTTTTACTATGACATTTTGAAATGATTTTATAATTTTGCCCGTCAAATTATTTAGCTATAAATAACTAGTTTAATTCTGAAAGAACTCTGATTTCTATGCAATCATTAATCAGACTCACAGTTCTCACAAAAAGTAGGAAACCTGACCTAGAAATTATTTTTAAATATAATGAAATACTAAATTAACAATGATATTTTACAAATATGTAATGAAATACTTATATTTCATCTTTTTTCTTTATCGTGTGCCTTTTTTTGAACCAATAATGCTTTAGGGTTCTCAGATATTTTCATACTCCTGAAAAGCTTATAGGCCAGAAGGATCCTTCCTATGGTACATAACTGATATAATACTTTCTGTTGATACATATGCTGTTAAGTAAATAACATGTTTTGGTGGACAAATAAGTGAGTATGTGTTCCCATAGCAGCTGGACTCGCCTGTTGGAGCACCTGTGGTGAAACTAATACACTTGCCTGTCTCCCTGACCAGATGGTAGGAGCCATGAGGACCAGAACCATGCCTTCCCAGAGACCTTTGTCCTCAAGTGCCCAGCATACAATCTGGCACATATCAGGTGCTTGGAATAAGTATTAGTTGAATTGGTTAATTTAGTTAACACCAGGTAAAACAACTGTACCAGGAAAGGAATAGACATCAAGTGGGGGTTTTTTGGTGTGTTTTTTGTTTATTTGTTTTTTTTGCTTATGCTGTACTTGGGATAAAAAAAAAAAAAACATAGGACAATATTTCCAAAGCAATCTGTACCCAAATTATATAATAACATCTCATAAGACCTTACCATGTTTTTATCACAGAATTCCATAAACATTGCCATGATTCTGCTAATATTCTTTGAGTATACTAAGATATCATGAAGATGTAAAAAGAGAATTTGGAAACTCAAGCTCATAATGATATGCAAGTGATATTGATCTCATCAGTCATGTTTGCCGTTATAAAGAAGTCCACATGATTACAAAATATTTCACGTATTATGTGAACATTATTATAGACTGCATCATTATCATTAAATACCATCTGCGTGAGCCACCCAGCCAAGTACTACACAAAAGGCATTAGTTAAAACAAGTACAATCCCTACACTCTGGGAATCAAGTTCACGCAAGGAATCTTTTTTTTTTTTTTTTAATGTTTCCTGATACTTTGTTTTCATTTTAAAGAATAATTTGAGAAGCTTGATCCTATTCAATTGACAAGTTCATAAGTTACCAAGTATAAAGGTCAATCTGGCAGGATATTGATTCAATCAAGCTTACATTTGTCATTTATTAATTTAAACTACATCTGGTTATTTAGATTTGTATTGATTTTTAGATAGTCTTTACATGTGATGACTCAAGACTTTGTCATGAATTTCAATTTTATTTCTGAATTTACCAGTTGATTTTCAACTTTGTTTATGGAATCTTTTTCTCCAAATAATTTTATGTAGTCAGTTTTTAGTCTTTTGATTAACGTTTATATCTTGGTATAATGGTGTCTTTTGTCTTAGCTCTTTATATGGTTTAATCTTTTAAATTTAAATCTTTAGTTCACCTGGAATTTATTTTTTAGATGGTAGTTTTGAAATGTTTTGCGAGTTATCGTCACACCACTTTTTTGAGGTATTCAAACTTTCTCTACAAATTCTAAAAAAATAACTTTTTCATTTCCAAATTTCTACATATACATGGATGTATTTCTTGACTCTTGTGTCATTAATCTATCCCTTCTTTCTCAATATTGTATGTTTAAATTATGTTGGCTTTGTTTTTAGTTTCTGGCATAACACATTTTTATTGTTATTGTGAATGGGGTATTTCCTTTTTCGGTTTAAATTTCTATCTTGTTATTATGGCTATGGAAAAATAATTGCATTCTATGAGTTTTGACCAGATGTGAGTATCTTTCCAATCCTTTTAGTTCTATTAGCTCTTTTATTATCTTTGGTTATCTAGAGAGACAATTTCATTATCTGTAAATAATAACTTTGTTTCTCCCTTCTGTTAATACCATATCTCTTCTTTTTTTTGTCTGTTGCATTGGCTAGAACTTTCTCACCAATGTTTAACAATAGTAAATATAATAGAAACTTTGTCTTCTTTGAGAGGGAAGAAATCTAAGAACATTCTTATAGCTCAGAATTGTGCACTAAAGATAATTAGTAAACGGCCATTTGCTGTTCAACAACTGTTGTGAAAATAATAGTCAATAATTACTCTGTTATCTGAGCAGGCAACTGTATCAGGCATTTTATAGATTTAATTTACAATCCTTACCATATCCTGCAGGTGGGCCTATTATATCCACTTTTCGGGTAAGGAAAGTTTTCATATATTGAATAACTTACCCAAGGTTACTGAGCTCATACATGGTGAATCCAGAAAGAGAACCTAGTTTAGCTTTCGGATTCTAAACTCTTCTTTTTACTATATTATTTGCATTAGATAAATAACATAATGAGTTATGACATATGTACATGGATATCTCTGATTCAGCAAGTAGGTGTAGGTTAAAATATAAGTAAAACATTTTAAGGAAGGTTTTAACTTGTGAGAATTATATATTGACTTAGCATAAGATAAATTATACTCATCACTTCTTAATTTCAAAACCATTAATCAAATAAATGTTAAGTTCCACAACATGTCAATATCTTCATAATTATTTACCTCACTGTACCAAATAATCATATATTGATTGAATTGTGACTTAACATTTAATAAGTGCATAATTTCTCCCCCAAGTAGGTTGTCTATACGTCAGAACTCTGTTGGTGACAAGTGATAGAAACCCAACTCAGTTTAACTTTAGTGAAAAAGGTTCTTGTGTATTCACTAGAGGCCCAGTGCACAAAATTTTGTGCACTGGGAGTGGGAGGGGGGCATCCCTCAGCTTGACCTGCACCCTCTCACAGTCCAGAACCCCTCGCTCCTTACCGCCTGCCTGAGGTGGAGGTGGGAGAGGCTCCTGCCACCACCGCTGCACTGGCCAGTGGTGAACCCGGCTTGTGGCTGAGTGGTGCTTCCCCGTAGGAGTGCACCGACCATCAAGGGGCAGCTCCTGCATTGAATGTTTGCTACCTGGTGGTCAGTGCACATCATAGCGACCAGTCATTTGGCTGTTCGGTCAATTTGCATATTAGGGTTTTATTATACAGGATGTGACCAGAGAAGTCCAAAAGTAGGGCTGGCCTCAGGCATGATGAAATTTTCCTTTTCTGAGTTTCTCCCAAGTGTTGACTTGAGGGAAGAAAACAATTATCTTTCTCCCTGCTATACTATATTTTAAAAATCCAAAATTTCTTGATTTAGGTATTATGCCTACTTCTTGGACCAATCACTGTGGCTGAGGGGATGGGGTTGTCTGATTGGCCAGGCCTCAGTCACATGGCCACTCCTATGAGAGTAGGAGGATGATACGATGACTAGCAGCACCACCAGGATCTAAAGCAATGAGTAGTGAGAGAAAGATTTCCTCAAAGAAAGAGAGAGGCTTTGATTATCAGAAGATAAAGGAAGGACTATTGGATCAAAATAACAGGCATCTATCATAAATTGTACACTCTTCTAAGTCAACAAAATTTCTTTCCCCTACTTATATCCCTTATAGCACCTAGCAAAGTGTTCATGTAGATAGAAGACATCCAAACAATGCATAACTACAAACAATATATACATACAAATAACTAAACAGATTCAGAGTCAGCTATGAACTTCCATTGAAACTATTGAATTATCATATATGAATTATATTTTCCTCCTAAAGTGAAGAAATGTGTGATCTATGAATCAAAACGGGTCCCTTTCCTGTGTCACCTGGTGGGTTCTCTGAGACAGTGTAGGGTCCAGTCCAGCAGGTACACTTGGATGAACACCTGTGGAAGGAAGGGGAGGGTAGCAAGACTGGGTCCAGAGAGAAATCAGTGTGGGAGGCAGACCTCAACAGCAGCCTCAGCTGACCCCACAGCGGGCTCTGGAGCTAAAGAGGCCTCTCAGACTTGCCACATCAGCTGCAGCATCCGAGCCTTTCTGTTCCTCCCTTCCTCAGTCCTTTAATGTGACCACCCTGGGAAGGGCTGGGGGCATGAGTATGAGCATGTGGTACTTTCTGCAGCTGAGGCATCCCCAGGGCTGACAGCTGGAGTTTTCTTCTGACAGCTCTCCTGCAGCTGGGCAACACGTCTTTCCCTGAAAGCGGATGTGAGGAGTATGTCTGCACCTCCCATTCTCTAGGGAAGCTGAAATTGACAGGCAATGAGGGGGGGGGGGGACAAACAAAAAAAGAAACCCATAGTGTTTGCGATGCTCTGCTATAGATAAGCTATAAGTTGTATTGAAAAGCTGTTTCATTGAATCCTCGTGCTATTCTTTCCTGGGAGAGAAGTGGATTTACACACAGTGAAGCTGACCTAAAGCTCTTTATTCCTTTCTTACTTAACCCCTCTTCCCTGGTGTCCTCGTTTCTAAAGTGATGATGATAATGACTCAAATGGGATATAAAAGACATGGAACATTGTCTGCCGCCTAGGAGTGAGCTCAATAGATAGTGGCTGTCATTCACTATCATTATCAAAACAGAGTTTTTTTAAAACCTGGTCTTTCGTGTTTATAAACAGCTGATATTTTAAGAAGGAATGAGATGCCTTGGGCTTCTAGCATGAAGATGGCATCACTTTAGAACAGGCTATTAAGTGCTTAGATTTTTTTAAACAGTCCGAACAGCTTGCGCTGGCCACCCTCTGCATACGCGCGCGCACACTTCCATCTTTGTCCCCAGTCCTGAGATCCTGACCATCTTTCATTCATTCACATAACAAAAGTGACTTAGGTGCCTATATCCTCATGGCCTGGTTTCACCCTCTGACTGCTCTCTAGTCTTCTGGAAGAGCCTCAGACACGGAGTTTTACCCTTTGCTTTTGTACATAACCACGAGTCAGACACTCTCTGATTGATACCGTAAACCCCTCCCAGAGACCTCCCTTGCCCTCCAGGACCGCGAGCTTCCTTGCCTCTCCAGTGAGGCCAGCACCGCGTACACTCGCAGTTCTGTTTGCTTGTTTTGGTTTTGGTTTTGATATTACATCAGAAAAAGTTTTACTAGTTCCAAATACATATACTCAACAGCTAAGCGTATACCGAGGGGAGCAAAAAAATCAGAAACAAAATTATGACACCAATGACCACATGGAGAATTCCAGTCAATCTTTAATCAAGTACTGACGAATCCCCAGCTTAAAAAAACCTGCAGCTCAAAGGGCAAAGGGAACAGATAAAAAAGAGGAAACTTTATATTCGCCCCTCCCCCACAGGTTTGCCAAACCTGTTGTAGTGTGACTAAACTGTTCAGAATGTGTGGTCTAAAGGCAGGTCTCTTTATACAAAGAAACTGCTGGCATTCTTAACGATTGAACAGTGATGGCCAAAAAGCCTGTTCTTCTGAGCCCCAAACATGGTCTGAGAAAGAATATTTAGGCCCTAGTCGGTTTGGCTCAGTGGATAGAGTGTCAGCCTGCGGACTCAAGGGTCCCAGGTTCGATTCCGGTCAAGGGCACATACCTTGGTTGCAGGCACATCCCCAGTAGGAGGTGTGCAGGAGGCAACTGATCGAAGTTTCTCTCTCATCGATGTTTCTAACTCTCTACCCCTCTCCCTACCTCTCTGTAAAAAATCAATAAAATATATTTTAAAAAAAAGAATATTCGGATTATAGCAACTGACCAGTCAATACATTCACAGTTGTTGTTTTTTTTAATTCAATTATACATATACTAGAGGCCTGGTGCATAAAATTCGTGCACGAGGGTTGGGGGGGGGGGGGGAAGTGTGTGTCCCTTAGCCCAGCCTGCAACCTCTCCAATCTGGGACCCCTCGAGGAATGGGTCCCAGTGGGATCGGACCTAAACGGGCAGTCAGACATCCCTCTCACAATCCAGAACTGATGGCTCCCACCACTTGCCTGCCTGCCTGCCTGATTGCCCCCTAAATGCTTCTGCCTGCCAGCCTGATCACCCCCTAAACACTCCCCTGCCAGCCTGATTGATGCCTAACTGCTCCCCTGCCAGCCCGATTGCCCCCAACTGCCCTCCCCTGCTGGCCTGATTACCCACAACTGCCCTCCCCTGCCAGCCATGTGTGGCAGCCATCTTGTGTCCACATGGGGGCGGCCATTTGTGTGTTGGAGTGATGGTCAATTTGCATGTTACCTCTTTATTATATAGGATGAAGGGTAATACTCAGAGTTTTACCTTTTGCTTTTTGGTTGGGCAATATATATACCAGAGGCCGGGTGCTCAAAATTCTGCATGGGTAGGGTCCCTAGGCCTGGCTGGCAATCAGGGCCAGCTGGGGCCTTCTTTTGTTCTATGCCACACCCTGGTCACAGCGAGCAATCAAACTCCTGGTCTCCTGGTAAAACTCCTGAGGGAACACTTTGCATATTGATATATATATATATATATATGGAAGGGAGAGGGAGAGAGAGCTAGAAACATCCTATATAATAAAAGGCTAGTATGCAAATCAATTGAACAACCAGTAGCTATGATGCACACTGACCACCAGGGGGGCAAATGCTCAACATAGGAGCTGCCCCCTGGTGGTCAGTGCATTCCCATAGCTGGCGAACACAACACACAATGGCAGTGGCAGGAGCCTCTCCTGCCTCTGAGGCAACACCAAGGATGTCTGACTGCCAGCTTAGGGAAGTGGGCCTAAGCCATCAGTCAGACATCCCCCAAGGACTCCTGGACTGAGAGAGGGCTCAGGCCGGGCGGTAGGATTCCTCCCCCCTTTCCCCAAGTGCACGGATAATGATAAGAATCATTGATCAGCTGCCTCCCACATGCCGCATAACCCTGGGGCATGTTCCCTGACCGTGACCTCCTGGTTCATGAGTCTGTGCTTAAATACTGTGCCATGCCAGCTGGACCATATCTTTTTAACTCTTTTAGTACCTGAGTACATAGAAGGACTATTTTTTTTTTCTTTCAGCTCATATAGAAACGAGGAGATGTAACTTTGAAGCTAGCTTTAACTGAGAATCCCAATGGATTAATTAGGTATAGAAACTGGCTGTTGATGGATAAACTCAACTAGAGCAATTAGGGTCTCTGCCGGAAACATGATTGTCCTTGTAAGAGCTTCTCAGCTGTAACTTGTGTGTTCAAGAATGTGAGTTCAATTCTAATTAGCAACATCCCCCCCCCCCATTTAATTTTCTCTAATTTTAGAAGTCTGCCAACTAGCAACTTTATCGGTTCCAACAAATAAGCCTGTACTGAGAGTGGTATTGTGCCAAGTTCCGAAGGCATTCCTGTACCTGGCACCTGGACTCTCATCTGTGAGCAAGATGGGAATGGGCCTGGGAGTGGTGGTGGAGGAGGTGGTGGTGAAAAGAGTGTTAAGATAAATATTTAAAAATGTAAACGATACGATTGTGAAGCAGAATGGGAAAAGGGCTATAGAACTTCAAAGAAAGCATTGTCTCTGCTTGGGGCCGGGCAGGAAAGGTTTAATGGAAAAGGAGAAGGTGAGATGGGTGTAACAACTTGGATCCTAATCCGTATTCCTGCAAAAACAGAGGGTGGAAATATCGGGTGGGCAAAAGTTGTAATACGATACTTAGTAAATAAATAATAATACAAGAATAAATGCTGGTTTCATGCACTCACATCTATAAGCCTACTTTTGCTCACCCCTGAATAAAGGTGCAAGGTATGATTGACATGTAATATCCGCACACTGGGGCACCTTGAAGATCACGGTGAATGGCCTTCTACATGGAGGCCCTGAGGAGGCCGGGATGATGTGACTGACGTTTGGCATTAAGGTGCACACGGGTTTGGGGGCAAGGAGACTTCCTGTAGGGCCAGAGGAAACTGACAACAGAATCCACTTCCATGACACTGAGAAAGCAAACTTCAAGGGACCTGGCTGCAGGCTGATCTGTTCAGGAAAGGGTGGAGAGGGAAAGAGAGGGAGGAAGAGTGAGGGAAACTACAGGAGGATGGCGGAAGCAGGGACTTTGTTTTAGAGATGTCGATTCAAGCTGCGAATGAGTATCCAGGTGGACATAACCCACGGGAAGTTGAAAACACGCTCCAGGGGAGAGCAGAACTATGGATACAGATGCGGAAGGATTGCAGACAGCCCTGAGGGTCCAGGAGATTCTTGAGAGAAACAGTAGTCTCTCCTCTTGATACTTTCTCCCTCAAAAATCTCTTCCATTCTTGTGGCACGTTTTTATTTTGGAAGTGGGAGGAGATGGTGGCAACAAGTTAAGAGGTCAGTGAAGGACTCATCAGAGAAGTAGAAGGAGTTCCTGGGTTGTATAGTATCATGGAAGTGGAAGGAAAAGAGAGGTTTATAAGGTGCGGGGAGTGTGTGTGTGTGTGTGTGTGTGTGTGTGTGTGTGTGTGTGTTAACCCCAAACACTGCAGAGAAGTTGGGTTGCTTGAACCCTAAGCAAAGACTCTCCCCACTGTTGCATTGTGTCTGGTTAAGACCATTAACACAGCACATATCCCCCCGGATACTTTATTTGCTTATTGTTCCTCACGGTTAGGGAGGGATAAGTTGATATTGTTGATGATTTTATTCCCAGCATTTACCACTAATAAATGAGCGAATGAATGAATAAACACGTGAATGAAAATATCAGTTGTGATGCAAAGAGTAGCTTAAGTATGGAGGTGGGTGTAGAAGCCGATTCCAAGGCCTGTAGTAAATGAATGGTGGCAAAGAGAGTCAGGGAGATAGAGTGAAACAATTTTTCCTTTGTAATAAACAACAACAACAACAAAACCCCAAACACGCAAATTCTTGAAAGTGCTGGCTTTAATTGTGGCAATAAAAAAAAAAAAGAAAGAAAAGAATGAACAGCCATTGTGTCAGGGAATGCAGACAGAAGAAAGTCTTGCTAAGAATGACATTTCTGCCCTAGCCAATTTGGCTCAGTGGATAGAGCGTCAGCCTGTGGACTGCAGGGTCCCGGGTTTGATTCTGATAATGGCCTTATACATTGGTTGTAAGCTGGATCCCCGGCTATGAGTGGGAGGTAAGCAATTGATGTCTCTCTCTCTCTCTCTCTCTCTCTCTCTCTCTCTCTCTCTCTGTCTCTCCCCCTCGTTTCTACTCTAAGAATCAATGGAAAATATCCTCTAGTGAGGAGTAACAAAAAACACACAAAACAAAACAATAACACAATGGAGGTCTCTTTCTCTCAAACCAATAATTTTTTAAATGACATTTCTGTTCATTCTGAGACTGTGTGTTGACCTAGTGCAGTGGTTCTCAACCTTGGCTGCACATTAGAATCATCTGGGAATCTTTCTAAAATCCTGGTTTCAGGCCTCATCCTCCAGAAATTCTGTTTCTTTTTTACTAATGTTGTGGCCCCACCCCATAACAAAGAAACAGAATTTCCGGGGGATTTTTAAAAAGACTCCCAGTTAGCTCTAATGTGCAGCCAAGGTTGAGGACCACTGACTTAGTGGGACTGCGGAGAGATTTAGACGACATGGAAATCTCTGACTGCTATTCATGAAAGCTAGATTAAAACAGTGAAATGCACCGTCAGCTCTGGTCCAAGGGCTTGGCACCAGTGCCCGTGGAAGCCTCGAAGTGGGGACAGCAATCTTTAGGCAGCAAGGTGAGACTAATCTGGAGAAGCTTTGAGAAGGAGATAAATTTAAGCTGTTCTGAAAGGGGGCTGTTCTAGTCGATTGGCAAAGAGCCTTACAGCGCAGGATTAGGCGTTTTAATTTGATTACGTGAGGTAATTTGGAGCCACCTCCATGTTCTGAGGAGACTTGGTAGACTCGTGGAGGTTGTTTGGAAGATGACTCGTTTCGGAAGTCTTTAATTCTGGCTGCACATCAGAATCACCTGGAGAGCTTGAAAAACCCTGCTGCCCGGGCTGCAGCCCAGAATCAGGAAATCGAAGGGTGGGACCCAGCCTTCCATGGGATTTTCCTTTTCGTTTCCTCACGTTCTCTGAGTGAGCCCAAAGTGAGGAGCGCTGTTCTAAGTACCGTTTAGGGAAAACTGCAAACAAGCAAGAGAGAGACTTGAATTAGAAAGGTTAGCAAGGAGGCTGGATGGGGGAGCCTGACCTAGCTGTGTGAACAGAGATTAAAGGGCTGAAGCTAAATAAAGTATCCTGCTCCTTGGTTGGACTTGGTGATGCATGTCAGCGGCAATTTTTCATAAAGCTATATTCCAGGACCATCACGACTCTTATTATGATGGATTAGTTGGAAGACGAGCAGGTAGGACTTGCTTTGCTAAAAAACTGCAGCTAGATTAGCAAAACGCTCCATTTCTGAAGCAGCAAGGCAGGTTAGAGGAGATGATACAATCTTATGAAAAGCATATAAGCTTTTGTTCATATTTGAAGGAGAAAAATACAACCAACGACGGATGCTCCAGAATTAAGACTCAAAATTTAGACTTTAAATTGAGTTATGATGGGAGATAGTAGGCTGTGATAAAATTATGATCCCTTCAGAGTAACCTTGGGGGAAATGAAAAGTCAAACCATTAAGGATACTGAAGAGAAGGAAGGATTCTCCATCATTTTCAATCACAACATTCCTCTCTGCTGGAGTGAAGAATGTGTAACAGACACGGGAAATGGGTGGGTGGTGTCTCAGAAATGATGGCCTCTCCGAAAAGGTGGGCTG